>RJWM01001435.1:76821-156291 GCA_004363535.1 Dasyprocta punctata | reverse complement strand
TCTGAGGTCCAGTCAGGGTGATGGAGAGGTAGTGTGCTCCTCAAGGGGCCCTGTAGTTCCTCTCCCAGAGCTATTCCTGGCCTGGGTGCCTCCCCACCCCGCTGTCCCCCTGCCTGACCTGACCCCACAGCTGGGAATCGCTTGCTGGGGGTGGGGCAGCCCCCAGCTATATAAGCCTGGACCTAGGTGTCCTAGCCACCCTGAAGTCCCAGACCCTCCCCCTGGCAACCTCCGAGCACTCCAGCTAGAACAGCAGCCGACCCAGCCATGGCAGGAAAAGCCACTTCAGAGATCCCTACCTCTGGCTCAGAAGAGACAGCATCTGAATCTGCCAAGGTGCCCGCAGCAGGGCCTTCTGCAGAAGTGGCAGCATCAGAGTCCACCAGAGAAGAGCAGGCTTCGGAGCCCCAGGAGGCTGCCACTCAGGCACCTGCCCCTGCAGCCCCTGCAGCCCCTGCAGCTCCCACAGCTTCTGTAGCCACTAAGCCTGCACCTCCAAGTGAAGGTGACCAGAGACGGGGCAGGGCGGAGAGGGAAACAGGCATGCAGGGAGGGGCTCCTGGGCATCGGCTTCTTCATCTCACCCTGGCTTCCCCTCAGATGTCCCCAGCTCCCCGCAGCTGCTGACCATCGTGGATGTGAGCCACAACTCCGTGACCGTGAGCTGGGAGCCCCCTGAGAAGCTGGGAAGACTGGGGCTACAGGGCTATGTGCTGGAGTTGTGCCGAGAGGGAGGTGAGCTAGGCTCAGCCTTGCATGTGCGCAGGGGAGGCGGGGCAGGATGCAGTGGGTCGAGGGACAACGCGGAGGGAGGGAGTGCAAGCAGAGATTTCCTTAGCACTCCCCACTATCCCCTCCTGCTCCCCTGGGACCTCTGAAAGTGGGGGGCTGTCCTGTGACCTCAGAAGCCCCCTTGTCCTCCAGCTCTGGGGAGCTCCTAAGTTACATGAGGGTGAGGCACGTTGGGCACCACTCAGATGAGAAAAGAAGGAGGTACAAAGTCTCAGAGGAGCCTGTTCAGGGAGGGCAAGGCAGGAAGGAAAGAACAGAGGTGCTGCGGAGTGGGGAACAATATACAGTGAGGGAAAAAAAGGGAATGGGAGAGGAGTTTGACCCAAGTCCTGCTGTCATTGTTCTCCTCTATGACACTCAAGTTTGCCCTGGCCTCTACTTCTGCCTTGCTTTGTGATTTTGCAAATGCATCAAACCCTTTCAGTACTTTAGCAATC
Source organism: Dasyprocta punctata (assembly GCA_004363535.1). Lineage (NCBI taxonomy): Eukaryota > Metazoa > Chordata > Mammalia > Rodentia > Dasyproctidae > Dasyprocta > Dasyprocta punctata. The sequence continues at coordinate 155,062 of RJWM01001435.1, read as the reverse complement.
CATCTCTGGCCACTGTTCTAGGGTCCTAATATCAGGTGTCTTTGATGTCACTAAACACTAAAAAGTCAGAGAGGGAGGGAGGAAATACAGGCCAGTCGACTTTCCCAGATCACCGTGAAGGGAAGCCTCATGGAGAAGAGTGCCTCTGACCATGTCTCCAAGCCCTTACTGCCCTCTCTTCTGCTCAGCCTCAGAGTGGAAACCTGTGAACCCCCGGCCTGTGATGTTGACCCAGCAGACAGTGCGGAACCTGGTTCTGGGAGACAAGTTCCTCCTGCGAGTGGCTGCAGTGAGCTCCGCTGGGGCTGGCCCGCCGGCCGTGCTGGACCAGCCTGTCCACATCCAAGAGCTCATCGGTAAAGCCCAGCCTCACCTCTTGATTCCCAGCCCTTACCTAGCAGAGAAACCGAGGCCAGCTGTGGGCGGCACCATCCGAGCAACCATGTCCCCTCCCACAGCCACACACACAAGCCACATGCGGGTGCCATCTTGCCTGGAAAAAGTGTCAGGTGGCTTCTCTCAGCAGCAAGGGGCTCTGAAGGTCAAAGAAGCCATTGCCCCCAGTGGTCCTGCCCTGGGCATTGGGGAGAGGCTTCCTGCTGCTGCCCAGAAGTGAAAATATGGCTTCCCTGGTCACCTTTCTCAGGGTCCCAATGCTGAGAGGCCATCTGTCCCTCCTTCTATCTCATCTTAATCTCTCCAGCAGCCATGGAAGCTCATTTTCTGCCCATTTTCTAAGGTCTGGGTTCCAGATTCCCCCAAGCCATCTGGAACACAGAAGGCTTGCTTTCCCCCAGTCCTTCACAGCCCTGCTAGGAAAAAGAGGGGCTGCAAAAGGCCCACGAAGCCTTCTCCAAGAGGGTAGTGGCTCGCTGGGGACCTGGAGGCCAGCTGCTGTCCCCGTTGCTAATATTTCTATTTGCAGGGTGTATTAGCCTCAATCCTACCCTTGGTGCCCTCCCAGAGCTGATCGGGTTTCAGTCTGTTAATGGCAATGAGTCATTTAGTCTGGTCTCAGGTCTCTGGGGACAGCGCAAGGCCCCGGGGTGAAGAGAGACACAGGCAAGCAGGTGGTCTGAGGGCTTCTCCATCTTCCTTCGTGCTCCTCCACCAGGGGGACGGATGACTCCCAGCGGAGGATTGGAGCAGAACTGCACAGTTCTGGATAAGGTGATCAGGAGGACAGGGTATCATGGCTACAGGAGGGGTCAGGTTTAGATTCAAGGCAATACTCAATCCTGAGGCTTGAGAGACGTGGCAACTTAGAACCACAGGCTTTTGTGGCTGGCGCATCCATGCCAAGAGGTCCCAAAGGGCCCGAGGACTCCCTCAGCACTACTCATCCTTCTGGCGACAGTCTTAGATTCAGATGTCCCCACAGGACCATTCATTCCCTGCTGGGCTACAAGGCATCTTCTTAGGTGGTTTTCAAAGCCCCAGACATTGCCAGTCTTGGAGCAAGGCACAGTTCCACGTGGCCATGGCAGTATGGCTGTATTGACTCTAGCCTGGAGATGGCAGAAAGCCCTCCTGGTTGGGAGAACCCTAGACCTTCCCCCAGGCACCCAGGGAGCTCAGACTCAGAGAGACCTCTGAGGGCCAGCATTGAAGGAGCCAGCCAGACTAGCACCCACTTCTCCATTAAAATTCCTCTGGCAGCAGAGAAGGGGATTTCCTGGAGAGAAAGGGAGGAGGAGGAGGAGGCCATGAACAAGTGTGAAACAACCAAGCTTCTTGTGGGCAGGGCAGAGTGGGGGCCTGTCCAGGATCCTCAGCTGCTCAGCTGTCCCTCCTCAGCCACCTGGAGCTGCCAAGCATTCCTGACTCCCTGCAGCTGCTCAGAGAGCATTCCAGGCCTGGGACCCCCAAGCCAAGTGCCTGCTCAGCTAATCCTTGGAGACACAGTGTTCCTTCTCACTGTCTCCTTGGCTGCCCTTCATGTCATGACCAACTGCTCCCACCTGTTTGCTACTCAGGAGCCACCTCCAGGGACAAGGACAGTGGCCACGACAGCTTCCCTTGGAGTTTCCAGAGACTTCAGTGACTGTGCTGAATTAGGGTGTGGCCAGGAAAGTGGTTCTCGGAGATAGCAGGGGGGCAAAATAGGAAGACTTCCCGAATGTGAGATTAAAGACTAGGTAGGGACACGAGAAGAAGGGGATATATCGGCTCCAGCCTCATTTTGGTGGGGAAAGACTCCAACATGCCCAGAACAATGAGCAAGCAAGGTCTTACAAAGGGTTCTCTGAAAGTCCTGAGCTAAGATGTGGCAGGGAAGCAGGATCAGCAGGATGATGGTTGGCATTGCCTCCCTCCCTAGTTCAGGCCAACAGATATGACACCTGTTCTCCTGCAGGGGGAGACAGAGAGCTGGCTGCTGCCCCATCTGGAGCAGAATGCCTGGGCTGCAGGGCAAATCCTAGTCTGGCAGGGTGGAGGTGCCAAAGGAGTGCCTGGGATGCTTACCAGTTAACACCATGGAGGCCCTGACCTCCCTGGAACCTCTTGACTCTCAGCTCCCTAAGGCCCTCAAGGGATTTGGGTCCCTCCACCTCGGAACTGAGAGCATTGCCCTTCTCACAAGGAAGCAGCCGGGACACACCCAGGAGTCCGTCTGTCTGGTCAGCAGCCCATGCCAGCTGTCCCCTAACCCTGTCCCAGGAGCCCCATCCAGCTGTCCACATGATACTGCTGATAAGCCTAGACTCTTGCTTTCATGCAGAGGCCCCCAAGATCCGTGTCCCCCGTCACCTTCGTCAGACCTACATCCGCCTGGTGGGAGAGTCCATCAACCTGCAGATCCCCTTCCAGGTGGGTCTGCCTGCTCAGAGGGAGGGAGGAAGGGCAAGATCCCAGGACGATATGTGCCAGGGAGCACAGGAGGTGTCAGTGTCCCCATGGGGTCTCCTGAGGACCACAAACTCTCTCCGTCATGCATACAACACTGTTGAAATTCTCCAGCTTACAGACAGGCAGGCAGACCCCAGGGCAGGTTAGACACCTGGAGGACATCTCTGGGCAGCACCTGTGGCTCCATGTTTTGCAGCTGTAGGTCAATAGAGTAGGTTCCTGAACACAAGCCCAGACAGCCCTGGAGCCAGTGGGCACTTGCCACACTCACCTGAGTACTCCTTCCTGCCAGGGGAAGCCCAAGCCTCAAGCCTCATGGACCCACAATGGCCAGGCCCTGGACAGCCAGCGAGTGAGCGTGCGCAGTGGGGACCAGGACTCCATCCTCTTCATCCGCTCGGCCCAGCGCTCCGACTCAGGCTGCTACGAGCTCACCGTGCGGCTGGAAGGCCTGGAGGCCAAGGCCATCATTGATATCCTGGTGATTGGTACGGACTGAGGGAGAAGGGGCTGCCTCCTGGGACTCAGAGTTCCCCCTTCTACCTTAGAGCTGATGGCAGGTGGGGGGCAGGCTAAGGAAGCATCACAGGAGCCAAATCTTGGGTGTGGGCATCTTGTGGCAGGCCCAGGCTCACACCTACTCTCCTTCCCACTCTGGTCCTACAGAGAAGCCGGGACCCCCCAAGAGCATCCGGATACTGGACGTCTGGGGATGTAATGCTGCCCTCGAGTGGACCCCACCCCAGGACACAGGCAACACAGAGCTCCTGGGCTACACAGTGCAGAAGGCAGACAAAAAGACAGGGGTGAGCTTGCTGGGGTCGAGCAGAGTGGGAAAGGAAGTGGCTAAGATATCTGGGAAGGGGTCTCCCATGACAAGTCACAGGACCCAGTTCTAGTGCCATTGCTCACTGAATCCCTAAGTGGCCCTCAGCAAGACTCTTCCCTTTCTATCCCTCAGTTTCCTCCTCAAGTCTGCAAGAGGGGCTGGACTGGGCTCTCTGCAATCTTTCAATCTCTGAAGCTGTGTTTCTGAAATCTTAATGTGTGTAGGAATCACCTGGGAATTTGCTAAGATGCAAATTCTGATTTAGTAGGTCTTGCTGGAGGCTGGCTCCTGCATTGCAGAAAGTGCCAAGTGCTGCTGAGGTTGCGCCTCTGCTGGCCACACTCTGCATAGCAAGGCTCTAGAATTCTCTGCGAACTTTAGAGAGCTCACCCAAGTGCTCCTCTGAGTGAACCAGGAGCCCCTCTCCCAATTCGAAGTCCCTCAGGCTGTAAACTAGATGGCTCCGCGTCCCAGGGTTAGGGACATGGGATGAGTCCTTGCAAGGAAAGGGCTACAGGGTAAGTGAGGAAGATGAGAACAGGGGTGAGAGGTGAGGGTGACCAGCCGGGGTCCCCGCAGCAATGGTTCACAGTGCTGGAGCGCTACCATCCGACCACCTGCACCATCTCTGACCTCATCATTGGCAACTCGTACTCCTTCCGGGTCTTCTCAGAAAACCTGTGCGGCCTCAGCGACTCAGCAGCCACCACCAAGGAGCTTGCGCACATCCAGAAGGCAGGTGGGTCTGGGCTGGACAGGCATCCTGACTCTTACCCTGTCTTCCTCTCTTCATTGGTGTTCCCATATCCCTCTCTCTGGGTTTCTCCTGAGTACCTGCTCCCTGGAACCTTTGTGGCTTTCCTCCCACTCCACAGTTATGTGCACAACACACACACATGCACACATGCACTGGCATAGAGTGACTGTAAAGTAATGGATGTGGCTGATTAATGCTAAACCCATCGTAGCAAACCCATGCAAACAAGCAGGCCCCCTCGGGAGGCTGTGCTCTTATCCCAGAGATGTGTATGGCTGCAACGTCACAGCAGTGTCTGGCTCTCACGCATAGTGACCCACCCTGAAAGGCAATGTGTATGTGATAAGCAGAACCCTGGAAAGTTAATAAAAGCACAAACCTCCCTGCCCAAAGAGAACACCACACAGCTGAACACAAGAGATGTGGTGTTTACTGTCTCCAACAGGCGCCCCAGCCTCTTGCGTCAAATGTAGAATTTCAGGCCTTCTTCCCGCCACCCGACATGTCTGAGAACCTCCCCACCAGATTGTGTGGGCTCTGGAAGGTGTGCTCTTGCTAACCTCAGCCTGAGCTGCACAGAACTGGGAAGAAATTTTTGTTTCCAAAAAAAAAAGAAATCCAGATGGGTCTTCAAAGACAAGTGAAATGTGGCATCTCCAGGTTGCTGGTCACCAGCTTCTGCTGAGATCTTCTGCCAAGATCTGCTCGTGGCTCTGGTTTTCCTGCCCACTCCTCTCTGCTCCCTCTGAGCCGCCTCAGCCCTGTGTCAGGTTTCCTTGCCTCTATGTTGTTCTCTCTCTATGTTCCTCGAAGGCGCCTTGACTTGCTTCCCAAAGATCCTGGGTAACGCCAGTCATACAAGGTCTCCTCTACTTCTGTAACCTCAAGTTTTCCCCCAAACCCAGATATTGCTGCCAAACCTAAAGGGTTTATTGAGCGAGACTTCTCAGAAGCACCCTCGTTCACCCAGCCCCTGGCTGATCACACCTCCACCCCGGGCTACAGCACCCAGCTGTTCTGTAGCGTCCGAGCATCACCCAAGGTGAGGGGCTCTGGCTTGGGGAGTCAGTTGGGGGCAGCAGGGTTAGAGAATCCTCTAGGCATGTGTACTAAAGGCTGTAGGTGGCCCTTTGGAACCTGGTCCCAGGCCACACCTTTCCCTGACCTTGTCTCCTCTGTCCATGCCTCCAGCCCAAGATCATCTGGATGAAAAACAACATGGACATCAAAGGCGACCCCAAGTACCGTGCCCTTTCTGAGCAAGGGGTCTGCACCCTGGAGATCCGGAAACCCAGTCCCTTTGATTCTGGGGTCTACACTTGCAAGGCCATCAATGTGCTGGGGGAGGCATCTGTGGATTGCCGGCTGGAGGTCAAAGGTTAGGGTCACTAACCAGGGTCCCTGCCATAAATGGGCAAACAGAGGCCCCCTCTTTGGGGACTGGACTAGATGCAGAGCAGAGCAGAAAACTAAGGCAGGAGAGAAAGGGTAATGAAGATTGAGGTCAGGCTGTCTGAATGGTTTTCCAAGCAGAAGCATGGCCCAGTGTGTTGGGGGAGGTATAACCTTGACTATCTCATTCCGTGCAGCTTTCCCCAAGCTCTAACCTGCAGGATCTCTTCCAGCCTCCGCCACACACTGAAGAGTGATGGGAAGAGGCTGGGATGAGGAGACAGGTAGGTGGTTCTGCTATGTCTGGGGGCAGCAGGGAAAAAGAGAGGAGGCTGGGAGCAGGGCATGGTGGAGAGAAAAGACAGTGATCAGCTCTGGGTATAAGTCTGTAGTCACAGCCACTAACGCACATGTCCAGGCCCATGCAGCAGCCTAGTATTGCAGGGCGATGCTGCTGAGGCCTGAAGGGGCTGATGCAGTGGGTGGTCACAGGGCAGGGGTCTGGTCCTGGTCCTGAGTAACCTTAGCAAGGATATTCTCTTTGGCTCTGTTTCCTCATTTGAAAAGTGGGGACAACAGCCCCTGGTCTATCTTCCCTCCCCTAGCAGTTCTTAGGCTCTGGGTAAGTCGGGAAGGATCTAGAGCTGCACTGGGCAGAGCTCAGCCCTAGGTATCAGGCCTGTAGGAGGGAGGGGAAAAGATATTCCCTTCCCACTTCCAATTGCTCTTCCGACAAGTGGTGCCGCTCAGCCCATGCCAGGGCTCTGTTTTGGCAAGACCTGTTCTCTGTCAGGTCCTACAGGCCTGAGGAGTTGGTCCCAAAATATAGCTCCATAGATGCCCAAGACCTGCATTTCCATAACAACGACAGATGGAGCCATCCCTGGTGCCTGTTGGCCTCCTGTCCCCGGAAGAACAAATCTAGGACCCAGGAGTGGCCCAGCAGGCCTCAGTACAGGCCTCCTGGCACAAGGGTGCCCAGGAGATACAATGGCCAGACCCCCTGCAAAGTTGTACAATGGGTGAGAAGCACCCAAATAAAGGTGTGTGGTGTTACAGTGGCAGCGTGAGACCTCTGGCAGTGAGCGTCATTGTGAAGGGGAAGGTGCTGTGTCACTATGCGGGGGGTATTTGAACACGCCACTATGAGGAAGATGCCGTTAGGAAGGGTCTTGAGATGTCACAGGGCATTTTCTAGGCATGAGTGGTCCAGATCTTGCTTTCTGACTCAGGGTTTGCTACCCCAAGTGTGTAACTATAGCAATAGAAATACCTCTCTGGCACCCTCCTGACTCCAATCGCCCCCACGTCCCTCTCTCCTCACTTCTTCCTGCCCCCATTCTGTCTTCTCTGCCGAGGCTGTCTTGGTTCCTCTGATACTGGTGCAAGTGACGTCGTCTCCATGAGGGTTCATGGTCTTTTATTGGTCACATGGGCCTCCACTGGGAGCCAGGGACACCCCGCCTCCAGGAAAGGCAGAAGCCTGGAGTCAGTCTTCACACTCAGAACCCATGAACTCAACAACCATCTCTCTCCTTTACCCCTCCCTCCACAATGGGGCTCCGGGCTCTTGGCACGGGGTGAGTTCATCTTTCCCAGAACCCTCAGGCCTGGACTCCGTCTGCACCGGTTTCTGAAGTCCTTCAAAAGTGAGCCAAATGCCAGGGCTCTTTAGGGATTAAATGCCCGTGAGAGCCCTGCCCACATGCTCAGGAGGGCAGTCTCTCTGTCCTGCTCCAGCCCACCACACCCCAGCCCAGGAGTCAGCCTCTACGATGTGTCCTTCACCCCATCCTTCCAAGAAGGCTGAATGCTCCCCAGAACTGAAGCTTTCTTCTTCATCAGCCCCAGAAGCAGCAGTAGTGGTGTCCCTTGGACAGGTCACAGTGCAGACCTGTCACCGAGGGCGGATGGGACATGGTGGCCCAGAACGTAGGAAGTTACTCTCCAGGCTCCTTGGAAGCAAGGGCAAGGAGGGCTTGGTGCTGTCCCCTGGTGGATGCTTGAAGCCAGTGGCTACAGAACCACTCTCTCCAGGGTTTGGAGGCCCCCCTGGGAATCCAGGGGCTGGTGAGGAATAAAGCAAATGTGAGAAATGATTTCTGGACCACTCCTTCTGTTTCTCTCAAGTATAATCCTGGGCTGCTAAGTATAATTCTTAGGCAAACAGGCACCCTGACCCTGTCATCGCCAAAATGCAGAATCCTTGAAGTCGGCAACAGATGCTCCTTGATTCCTGCCCTTTAGCTGCTCCTAGCCACCTTCTAGAGAACAGTAGAGAAAGTAAGGCCAGGACATCATCATTTCTCCCATCCTTCCATCTTGGGAAGGATCCCCTCCTGTCCTGAAGCTGGGTTCCAGGCAGGACTATACTGCCAACCCCTAAGATCAGCAGATTCCATTGCGTGGCTTTGGGAGCCCTAACATTCTCTCCCAGCCCCCAAAGCCTCCTCCATGGTCCTGCCCAGGACCTGCCCAGCCCTGAAGCACTGGACCACGCATAGGATGGTGGCGCAGGCAAGGGGGCTCAAGACACTTTTCTGTCTCATACTATCCAGTTTCTCCCCCATAGACTGCCATCCCAAGCCTGCTCCTGGTCCCCAAGATGCAGGGCCATTAACTCCCTGTGGACAGGCCCCTGCTCCATGGGCATCTCCTCAGAGCCTCCCCGTGTCATAGCCACAGCCCAGTTGTGGAAGGCCCAGCAAGACCAGAGGGACAGTGGGGAGGTGAGGTCTGGGCTGAGGCCTGCTAGACGTGGGTTGGAGGGCACAGATGCAGTCTAGTCATCCACCTTCTCTTCAGGGAGGTCCTCATCAATGGGGGGCTCCGGCTGGCAGCGGAAGTGGTCATTCCAAATCTTAAGAAAGGTCACCCGGAACTTCTGGATGCGAAAGGCATAGACAATGGGGTTCATGGCTGAGTTGCCATGCGTGAGGAAGATGGCAATGTAGGTGAGGATGGTGGGCTTGTGGCAGGTGGGACAGAAGAGGGTGATACAATTCAGGATGTGCAGGGGCAGCCAGCTAAGGGCAAAGAGGAAGAGGATGAGGGCCAGTGACTTGGCAATCTTCAACTCCTTCCCGTAGTACTTCTGCGGGTCGCCAGAGGAGGCCGACACCTTTTTGCTGAGCTGCTTTCGGATCAAATAGAAAACCTCCAGGTAGATGAGGACCATGAGGAGCAGTGGCGGCAGCACCCAGACAAAGAAGTTGAAGTAGACCATGTACTCCATGCTGATGACCTTCTCAAACTCGCACTTGATCACAGGCTCCCCAACGCTGCCATTGGCCGCCCACGCCATCTCCACCTGGCTCAGATTGTTCCAGCCAAACATAGGTGTCAGGCCCACCACAAGGGAGAGAATCCAGCAGCCAGCAATGGCCACTGCTGCCCTCCGCGGGGTCACCACCGTCTTGTACCTGTGAGACAGGAGAGCAAGGTGTGAGAGGCTGCCACCCAGCGCAGTCATGAAGACCTCTCTGAGACTCACCTGGCCTCTGGCGGGTTCCCAGAGGATACCTCCTCACCATCTAGAACCCAGAGAGTAGGAGGGGTGTGGTCACAAGATCTTCCCTAGGTCACATGGAAGGTGACAGCGCTGTCCTGTGCTTCCTAATATATGGCTCACCAAAAACCAGGTGATTAACAAGCCACTGTTAAACTAGGCCCTGCTGACTCTACTGCCATCAAAACCTTTCCTCACTGTCCTATTTTCCCCTGCTAGCACCCCATCTCCTACCTCCATCTTTACCTCCCATTCTTTCCCAGACACACTTATGCCTAAGGGGTAGACCTAAAAGGCAGCAACCGTAAGCTAACTGATAATGATTCTCAGAAAACAAAGCTGGTGTTTACTGATGTCAACCACATGCTAGATACTTTCACTCACTGATTCATTCATTCATTCATGAAAGCTTGCATACATGGGTGCATTATTCAGCAAATGTTTATCAGGTGTTTTTTGTCATTGCTCTCTGGGATGTGGGTAAGAAAAAAAGATTCTTGTCACTATGTAGCTCATGTTATGGGGGAAGAGACCAATAACACAAAAGCAAGGAAATAAACAAGACAATAGATGGTGACGTGTCCTTCAAAGGAAACAAGCAGGGTGATGTCAGGGGACAGAGCTTCCCACATTGTTCATGTCAGGACACCCAAAGAGGAAGAAAATATTTGGATGACACACAGAAGATGAGACAGCCTGTGGGCTGGAGGTTGAGGGTTTTGATATTTTGGGGGCTCCCCACTTTCCTTTAAACTAACCCAGCCAACAGCCAGCCTTGTGTCTTCCACCCACATGCTGGTCTTGGAGAAAGTGCCAGCCTGGCTCTGCAGCTTGCCCAGTTGTTATTTTCCAAGGCTGCTCCTGAGAGGAATAGGGTGCTCTCTGAACATGTAAACAGCTCACAAGATGGGGTCTGGGGGGTGTTAAAGGGGGACTCTGACTCCATTCTCTTCTGCCCTGCACCTGCAGAATCTGCAACTTTCTCCTTCTCAGTGTTGATGCATAAGGTCACTCCCACGCTAAACATCAATTTTTCTAGACCCCTTAGGATTCATGAAAATCCACCTGCTCTGTGTAGGCTATGGGGACAGAAAGAGAGGGCAGCTTGGAACGTAGGAGAAGCTAGACATCTCCTCCCTGCACCATCTAGAAGACAGGCAAGAGAAGGAGCCTTTGAGACCTCATATCAGACCTCTTTGCCATTCCAAAGAAGGAAGTTAGATCCCTGCATGATGCTATTCCCTGCTTCTACTCAATGGTCACAGGAGGCTTGCAGCTGACCCATTCACTTGCACCCTGCTCCCCTGCTATTAAGAAAGCTCATCCCTCCTCTTTTATCCCAGCAGAATGGCTGGCCAGGCTGGGGACACAGGCCGAAAGGTGGAAGACCAGAATGTGGGCCCCAGGTCTGCAGCATGCAAGCTCAACTCCTCCTCTGTAAAATAAGACCTACTTCAGAGGGCAAGGATTGTAAAAGATAATATGTGCAAATGTTCTGCAAACAACCTGTCAAGATTCCTTAGCCTGAGTTCACACCCTTCTGAGCTCCTAGACAAACACACACCTGGAGCAACTCCAGTGTCCCTAGGAGCTCAGCAAACAAAGCCTGAATGCTGCTAAAATGTCTTGCTCAGGTCTGGCTCCTGATGGTCTTAGAGCATCCTCCCACCCCCATGCCTCCCAAATACAGCATAAGAAGGTCCAAGCACAAATCTTTGGGGAAAGACCAAAGGCACATAAGTTGTTCTGTGGGACACTGTCTCAGTTACCACCCAGTGGAGGCTGGGCCCAGGTTCCTAAGGTAGGCCTCCACAGGATCAAGGGAGGTTGGGCTGCAGCTGCAATGGAAAGGGTAGGGCCAGGTATCCTGCCCCCATCCCATTTATCATTTCTATCACATCTGTCATTTACAAAGCCCTTTCACAGTCAGGTCTCAGGTGAGCCCTGTGGGGAGAGAGTGGAATCCTATAGCACAGATTAGGATTCTGCTGGCCCAGGACTCCTGACTCCAGCCATCTTCCTCCTGGGTCCCAGGCTGACTGTGAGGGGTTTAGATGCTAATGATGGGCACACTCAGGATAGCTTATGCCTGGCTGCTTTAAAATGGGGCCTGCTGGATCCTGCTCCAAGAGGGTGTCAGCTAGAGACATGTGTACATCAGGTGACCTCTGGTGCTGTTGCTCAGCCTAAGGATTGGGGTCTAACCCAACACCCCCATCTGGGCAGTAATGACCTATTAAGAGAGGTGAGATGGGCACTGCCAGTGTCTCAGGTGGGAGAATGGCCGCTGGCCACCCTGCCCTCTCCATCCCTCACCCTTCCTGACCGCCCAGAGCCCCAGGGTTAAAGCTTTCCTGGGGCTTCTCCAGGACTGGGTCCTGGCCGACCCTGTGCACAGGGTATCAGTCTCATCTGTTTTTCTTGCTATTTTCTCCTTGGTGGGAAAGGGCTGGGCCCAGGACCTTGGCTGTGGTGGGGCCAGCTCTCATGGGGCCCAGGGGACATTCACCTTTCCTCCACGTGGGCAAATGGAGAGGAGGTACCCGTGGGGAAGGGGTGTGGAAGGTGTCTTCAGTGCTAGAAGATGTCCCTCCCAAGTCCTTGCCACCCTAGGGAGCTGTGTGGGAACTAGTCAGAGCACTGGCCACCTGCAGGAGTATGCAGTCGCAGACAGTGGGGCCAAGGACACACCAAACGGGGCTGGTCCACAGGGGAACAGGACAGACAGCTCCTTAGAGATACAGTTGAAGAAGACAAGATGAACCCACCACCTCTTAAGTCTGCCCAGCACAGAGCATCTCACCTTTGGGTTAAGAGTTACCTCTTGGGGTGGTATTTCTAAAAGCCAAGGTAACACTAATTCCATAGGATCAATTAGCGGGTACCATCTTATAATGATGACAATTGAAAAGACAGGGTAGGTACCTGAGGTAATGGGGTGGCAGAGACCCTGAGAGGGAGAGGGATTGCTGGGGAAAGACACAAAATGGGGCTACTGTTGACTCTCTCAGTGATAAGGGAAGGAGGCCCCAAATCTGCATGCACAGAGGCCGGGGCAGAGGAAGCCATGGCTTCTACCCTAGATGCCCTGCGGGGTTGCCGCACAACAGGAAGGAGATTCTGAGACTAAGTGAGGGGGAAAACTCAGAAAGAATAGTTAACCAATCAACAATAATAACACTGGCGATGCTGATAAGAGCTAACATTTATTGCTGCATTCTGTGCCGGGCTCGGACTTTGTACCCTCTGAGCCAGGCACTATTACCCCCATTTCCTTGTTGCAGTAATCGACAATCAGAGATTAGGAAGCACATCCAAGGCCACTCAGCCAGGAAGCAGACAAGACGAAATTTCTAAGACTGAGGTGTCCCCACTTCCAAAGCACCTACTGGACCCGGTTCTGCCACTCTGGGAGGCGGAAGACACAGGAAGTCTGCAGTGTGGACTCCTCAACACAGGAAGGGAGCTCCGGGAACCCTCCGTGGATTATGCAGTGCCCTCTGTGCACCATCTGAGTGGCCTGTTCAGGTGCACATGCTGCCCAGGCATTTGGTCAGCTGTCTTGTTCCTGCTGGGGTGAACCAGTCAGCTGTGGCTCTCTCCTTTTCATTTACTAAGCAGATACTCAGCCTGTACCCTGCAGGCCGAAAGACCAGGTGCTAGGGTTTGGAAATACAGAGGAGAGCAGGCAGGCACTTGGGAAAGCACTACGGAGGAGGCAGGCACACGGACAGAAGAAAGCAAACAAGCCCAGCAGAGCTTTGCAGAGTGAAAAGCTCTATCTAGAAAATAGGCCAGGCACTGTGAAAGCCAGCAAGGGACAGTGCATGCTGCTGGCTTGAGGTAGGGGGCAAGCAGCGGAGCTGAGAGCAACTCTGAGGAGCCGACAGGAGCTGAGAGCTAAGGGATCACCGTGGAGCCAGCCAGGCAGAGATGGGGAGCGGGGGGTGCAGGGGCCAAGGAATCAAGAGCACAGGAGTAAGAGCAAGACAGGAGCCAGCCCATCACGGATGCGGGCAGGGACAGTTGCCTCGGGTGGAGGGGGCCACAGTAAATGTTCTGGGACTTATTCTAAGTGCAGAGGGAAGTTATTTTCATCAAAGGAGTAATAGAATGCAATCTCTGCTTTTAAAAGATAACTGAAGGTATGGTGTGGTGAGTGTGTAATGGCATGGAACGAGAGGCGGCGAGAAAGCCACCATGGGGCATTATAGCCATCCGGGCGGGAGAGGAGGGGATGCTCCCGCAGGCAGGCGTGGAGCTGAGAGGAAGGGCGTGGCTTTGGGATATATTTGGAACAGGGTGAACGAGACCTGCTGCTGAGTGTGGCTGTCCGGGTGATGGAATGACAGCTCTGGGTTTTTACCCTGATGACAGAGCGAGGGGTGGTACTATCTCCTGAATTTCCCTCACCCCTTCTCCCCTTGTACTTAGCCCCCACTACCCACTGGAAACTAGACATCACCAGCAGAGACTTGCCTTTGTGTGCACATCCGGGCCACCCTCCACCTCAGGGCCTTTGCACTTCCTGTTCATTTCCCAAAATGCTCATTTGCTCCTTATTTAGCTCTCAGGGCAGATGTCACCTCTTCAGAGAAGATTCCAGGCAAATAGTCTCTGTTGCCCAGCAGCCTCTTGCCATTTTTAATTTTCCTAATAGAGGTGATCTCACTTTCTGGCTCTATACCTGGGTGTTGATGTATTTGTTTCCTTCCAGGAGAACGTACAGAACTCCATTGTGACAGAACCTTAATTTTGCATGCGCACCACTGCTTCCAAGTACCTAGGTGACTGTTCAATAACTATTTGTCGGATGAATGAATAACTACATACAAACATGGATTAATAAATCTATACATTCATTTATTCAGAAATGGTTGACTGAGGAACTACCACGTGATCCAGCTCAGGAAGCCAGAGATACAGATGAAATGGCAGGTGCTCAATTAGAGACGGTCAGATAGGAAGGCCTGGCCCCAGCCCTGGAGGTAATCACAGTGTCCTGGATGAGGACGTCTTTCCCTGGTTCATGCCTCACTGTGCTGGCAGCTGCAGGGGGCCTGCTGCTGAACCAGACAGCTATGGTTCCCTATGTCGTTCCTGTGACATAAGTCTGCAGTAGTGAGGGCCTCCAATGAGCAAGTGGCACCAGGCCACCAGCTACCTACCAGTGTGTGCACGACAGCTCTGAGCCCCACGTCGGCATTGGCTCTGCACACAGGAAGACCAGCAGAAGCTCCCTTGGCCAGAGCTGGGCTCCGCAGTCTTCCCACCCATAGTCCAGAGAAGCAGGATCTCCACGCCCTGCTGAATCCTAGCAGGCATCTAAGAGTGCCGAGCTCCTGAAGGGTCCTTTGCTTCATGAACTGTCCCCTCTCACAGATGGGGTCATTTCCTGTGCACAGAGTGGTGGCCCCTCCCTGCCTACAAGACAGCCCTAAAGAATTCTGTTTGGTGGACCAAAAGGAGAGAGGTGTTACTGTCACTGCAAGAACAAGAATGGAGCATGTTGGTCCTGGAGTTGTCTGTTCTCAGCTTTCCTTCTTAGCTCTGCCCTGCTCTGGGTCGTCTGGCCTTGAGGACACAAGGCCCCTGCTGGCTGCATCTCCTAAGCCTCTGGGTTGGCTGGGTCCATGGGAAAATGAAAGTGCTAAAGGAACACAGAATAATGGAGAAAGGCACCCCTCACCCTGTCCCAGTCCATTGCAGGCCATAGTTATATCTCTTTCTTAGCTGGACCTCCCTCCAGATACACCCACCATCGGTCCAGCTACCACTGGCCAATTGTAGCCCCTAGGCTCCAGCGACACTATCTCCTCCGGTGGCCCTCGGGCCTAGTAGTGGCTCGAGGGTCTGGCTCCTCTCACGGGCCCCTGTTGGTGTCTCAGCTGCTCCAAGCCCTGTGTGGCCAGTCCCTGGCATTTACCACCTGAGGGTGTGAATTTCTGCACCCCAGGTTTGACCTCAGCAGTTTGGGGTGAGGATGCAGCAGGAAGAATCAAGTCCAGACATCCCAGAGAACTCTCATCCAGTGGTGGGAGCGAGCTGGGAGCCAGTGGCCAGTCTCAGATGCACAGTGAATCACAAGAGAGAGACCGCATGACGGCTGTGGGAAAGGGCACTGTGGTGTGTACGAGAGCAGGAGTGAGACTGGGCAGGGTCTTCAGGCCTGGCCCTGTTTTCTGTCACATGCTCTTCACCCAGGCACTAGCACAAGGATGGGGAGAAGACGGCTGAGCAGGGCCAAGACCCAGTGTCTATCTGCAATGCTGCAGTCCGGATGCCAGAGATCACCTCCTTCATCTTCTCTTCGGTGCCTTGGTGGAGAGGGAGCAGTATTTTATAGCTCTGGGCCCCCTCCTTCTTGTGTCCCTTCTTATCAAACATCTCAGCCACTTGTGGCTGGAAACATGGATCTCGAGACCAAGGAAGTAAGGCTTTCAGGCTATTAAACTACTTCCTGCAGAGAAATTCTTCCTCCCAAAGGAGAACAGGAACACAGATACAATCGAAGGCTCTCCACTTCAGGGGCCAAATGTTTAATAGTAACATTGCCCAAGGGAGTCTGGTTCCCTGCCCTGGGGAGGGGCCAGGATGTCTACAACCTCAGAATCCCGCTCCCTTGGGGTCCTGCGACGGGTCACCCACCATCTCAAACTTTGGCATTCACCAGTCCCTACATGAGGAGTTAGGCCAGCTGCTCTGGGCCAGCCTGCGGGGCTGGAGAGGGGAGGCCACTCTGAGCTCCTCAGAAGAAGAGAGCTGGATAAACTGATTAGGTTATTAGTGTAATGGGCCTTGGCAATCGCTCTTGGTCACTTGCTGAGGACAAATAATACCACGGCTGGTGGAAAAGACAATTAAGTTTGGGTGTGCGATTCCTAAATGGGCCTGTATTCTGAGCAACCCTTCTCCTGCAGATTCACAGCCCCTCTCCAGGAACTGTGAGTATAAAGAAGCACAGGTCCTGCCCAAAAGGATTTACTCTAGGTGTGATGGAGGAGGCACTGCCCCAAGCTCAGGGAGCTTCCTTCCTCTGATGAGAGAACCGTGTAGCCACAGTAGACAAGACCAAAGTTCCAGGCAGCTGCCAGCAAAACCCCTCAGATTCAGAGGTCCCACAGATAACTGACTTTCAGAGCTGGGCCACAGTCTGTATGATTTGTGGTGAGTTCTGCCATCTCTCCAAAGAGGGTTTGGGTTTGACTAGTGGTTCAGATCCAGGGGAGGTTGCAAGGGGTGGGTATAGAGAGAGGTGTCTCAGATTTGAGCAGCACGTTTTCCGAGGACCCCATTCTCTCCCCCAGCCCAGGGCCCAGGGTGTATCAGATGATCCTGCAGCTCAGTGACCCAGGCTTTGCTCTTTGAAACAATTCCCTAGGTGCCTCTGATATGCAGCCATGTCCTCCACCCCCAAGGCCAGGTACAGTGCCCATATCCCTGCGAGGAGTAGCTTTTAGGGAACAGGGTATCTGATCTGGACACTAAATTCATAGAACTGGACCCAGAACCCAGTACTCTCTTTCCACTCTGAGATCTGGTTCTCTCCAGCTCTCAGAGTGAGGTTGGGATGGTGGAAGGACGGAAGCCAAATGATCTCACCTGCCTGGGGTGACTGTTTCTGACTCATTCAGTGCAGCGGAAAAAACCTATCCCACCTGCACAGAGACTTAGTGACCCGTGAACAGCTGGTGCAGTGGGGCCTCCCAGGGATGACCACGCTGGTAAAGGGGGGAAATTCCTTTTCCAGCACAGTGGATAGGCTTGATATTGGGAAGAGGTGAGCTGACCAGATCATTCAGTTTCCCATAGGCCTCTCTGGCCTCTGTGAACAGTGGTCCCTTAGGAGAGGCAGGAGACAATTCATCATCCCTGTTGGTACAGGGTACATGGGGGAGGGTCAGGGCAGGAGGAAGCCAGAAAGACACAGAATTCCCCAGGCTCTGAGACGGAGCAGAGGGGAGCCACATTACTGATGTCAGGAACCCAGAGGAGGCTGGTCCTCTTAGAATCTCATCGTGGTGGGAGTCAGGAGTCTCCAATTTTGGTCCAGGCTCTGCCATGAGTGAGACCCTTCCCATTTGAGGGCATCTGTGTGCTTGCCTGAAGGATGAAGAATTAGAGGAGATATTTTGCAGGTTCTGGCAGGTCATGGTTTCCTTCTTCTGGAATGTGTCAGATCCTCCTCCACGGAGAGCTAAGCTGAACCAGTAGAAGAAGGGAGGAGCCCTGAGACACTCCTCTTCCCCAGGGTGTAGTTCTGGCTGCTCCCCAGAAGCCACCCCCTCCTCTAGGGATTCCACAGTCCAGCACGTGTCCCACAGACAGGAAGATGAGGCGCAAGATGCAAAGAAAAGAAAAAGGAGTATTTGTTGAGTGAATGAATGAACAAATGAATGAATGAATGAAGTGCACTGTGGAGTAAGATTCAAGTACAAGCTGTGGCTCCCCCATTATCAGCTTATGGCCTTGAGCAAGGAACAATCCTTCCAGCCTGGGTTTTTTCCTGGGCACAGTGGGAAAAGAAGGGGAGTGGGGGCAGTGTCAGCTTATCTAGATGCTCAGCAAATAACAGCAGCCGGTATCCATGTCATCGCCAGGAAGGATGCCCCTGACTCCATGGGAAACAGCCAGCTCTTGAAGAGATAAAGAACAGAGTACAAGAGCATAGATGAACAAAAAGTCACTTCTTGATCCCTTTGGAAAGCCAGTCCCAGGGCCTTCCTTTCTGCTCCACAGCCAGCTCTCACACCCAACCCAATTTTGCTACAGAACCAGTCCATGTCCCCTCATCTGCCGGACATGCCTGAGCCTGGGATGTGAGAAGGTAGGGGTTTGGGAAATTTCTCAGCCCAAGCATGAGATCCCAAGAGGGTGCTGGAAAGGCCAAACCCTCCAGGTCACCAGGAAAGGTCTCTTGGGCAGTGGCCCATGTGCAGGCTGAAGGAGGGGCCAAGCCCTTTCTACCACCTCCCCTCTGAGCATCTGTTGGCCTGTCTGGAACCATGGGGTCCTGGGCACTTGCCTGAAGGTCCATTTTCACTTGGGACTGTAATCTCCCCCAGCCAGAGGCAGCCAGTGTAGATTCCTGATACCTTCCAGAGAGGAGAGCTGGAGAGCCGGGAGTCACCAAAGAAAGGGCCCTCCCAGTGCTTTCCTGGCCTGGAAGGAGGGGTGCCCAGCTGTGAAGGAGTAACCTCTCTCTCAGGGCTTGGCTGGTTCTCTGTGCTCGCTGCCCTAAGCCATCGGGGCTCCCTGAAGCTCGCAGCATCGAGTCCTCTGCTCTGCAGCAGAATTGGCAGACACCAGGATGTGGGAGGAGGACAGGGAGAGCTCTCTGCCTTGAAAATCTTTCCAAAGAAAGAATCCACACCATCCTCAGATCCCCACTCTATGATGTGCGCTTCTCCATCTTATTCCCCAAAGTCTAAAGGCAGCGCCACCCGTTGCATCAGAACCCAGAAAGATTTGGTTCTTGGGGTCTGGAAGGAGTGCAGTCATGTTCTCTCAGGCTCTGAGCTTTCTCTCCACCTCAATACAAGTCAGGAGGAGCCCCAAGATCCAGCAAGTTTCTCCTCTCTCTTCACAGTGCCCCCACACACACATGTGTCCTTTCCCTGTGTCCCACCACATGTGAATTGACTCAGCCCAGGCAGAGGTGTTGGCACCAAGTCCCAGGCCAGGCCCCACCCAGAAAGCACCCTTTCCTGGCCAGCAGCATCCAGGCCAAGGCAGCACATGGAAGAGAGGAGCAGCCACTGCAGGCACTGAGCCCCACTGGCCACAGGCATTTGCTCAAGACCCCTTCTATGGTCCCAGGAAGGCTGGATGAGGAAAAGCCCCGAGGCAGTGGAAGGTGGGAAGACACCAGCACCCCACCCCCAGTCAAGCAGCTCACAGTGGGAGTGGGGACAGCAGCTCCCTGGATTGTGCTGGGATCTGACTCCCTCCCTTCTACTCCCCAAGTGGATAATCAGAAAAAGTCTTCATTTTCTCCCCTCAGGATATAACTGCAAGTACCTGAGGACATGGACAAAGTCTGGTTCCATGTGGTCTTTCAGCACTACCACAGTATCTGGCACACAGCAGGCATCCTATAATACATGAGCAAGGAAACCGAGCTATATAAAATGCTCAATTAAGCCAGGTACACACCTGTACTCCCAGCACTCTGGAAGACTGAGGCAGAAAGATTGCAATCTCGAGCCCAGCCTGGGCAACTTAGCAAGATCCTGTCTCAAGATAAAAAATAGAAAAGGGCTGGGGATGTAGCTCAGTGTGAAGGAACTGGGTTCAACTCCCACTACCACACATAATTACATACAAAATGGTCATTTAAAATCAGAAAGGCAAAAAAGGGAAAGAGAAAAGAAATAACTACAATGAATAAAAATCACAAACATGGCAGACTTTATGCCAGCTATATCAATAATCACTTAAACTTGAATGAAAGAGGAGGGAAGGTAAGAAAGAGCCAGTCCAAGCTTCTTTCCCATCTCAACAACATTGCTCTGGACAGTTCAGAAGCCCAGCACGCCACCTCCCATGTGAGGGGCTTCAGAGAGTCCCACTCTAAGGCCCTGCCTCGATGGTATTCCAAGCCACTTCACTAGGTGGTTCTAGTTGGAGTCTAATCACTTCCTCCTGCTACAAGAGCAGCTCCTCTCCTCTCCACCAGGCCTAGGTCAAAGTCAGGAAGGCATGTTCTGCTCCTCCTCCTCCTCCTCCTCCTCCTCCTCTTCCTCCTTCTCTTTCTCCTCCTCCTTCTCTTCCTCTTCCTCCTTCTCTTCCTCCTCCTCCTCTTCCTCTTTCTGCCCCTGCCAGGTTGCTCACCCTGGAAGAATGGAGAAGCACAAAGCCACTGCCAAAGTCTCTGCAGAGGCCTGGAAAGGCAGCTCCACTGAGGGTTGATCAATACATTCATTTTCAGTCACTTATCTTCCACTTCTGCAAAGCCCTATACCTCATTCGCATCTGCCATGACCCTGGATGGAGGAATCACACATTATGATGTGTGTGGGGGAGGACGGAGCTTATTAAATCAAAGCCTTTTTTTTTTTCCCATCCACCATTCACGAAAACTTCAAAGGGCCATGCTCAGAGCTGGAAAAAGAAATTGCAGAAAGCTGGCAGTAATGGGCTTTGGGGAACTGGGCCAGGCAAGAATCAGGACACGCATTGCAAGCACAGGAGTGGGTGGACGTTGGAGCAGAGGCAGTAGGAGGCGAGCACAATGGCTTCCCACCTCAGTTGATACAAACACCTATGACCTGGATGGGCCTCCCAACTTTCAAATCCAACAAAGGCCTGAGCACCCATCCTCCCTGACCTCTACTGCTGGACTCATTCTCGCCAGCACAGCACATTGGTTGGCCAGGGAAGTAAAGCCCAGGCAATGCAAAGGCCACGGTCTTTGGATAGGCGAAGAGGCCCTGGGGTGGGGTGAGACTCACACCTGCTGTATTAGTGAATCACGGTCCCTCTCAGACCCTCAGTCTCCTCACCTGTGAAGTGGAGCTGCTACCTGCCTGGCCCACTTCCCAGTGATTCCATGGTTACCGCTGGCCTGGAGCTTTAGGTTCAGCCTCCCCTCTGCTGGTTGTGCAGTCACCCAGGAGGAAGGTGTCCACCTCCAGGGATGAGCCTGCATGACTTGTCCAAAGTTTTGCCACAAGGGGATCAAATTAGAACTGCAGCCCAGGTCAGCTCCCTCCAAAACTCTGGTTTGTTTCCTGGTATTTTAAAAAATCCCATTTATTTTAATTGAATTGACAATAATAATTGTATATATTTATGAGGGACATAGATGTGTATATACGATACACAAAGCATGAATCCCAGCTTTCAAATCATTAAAACTGATTTTAAGGCACATGTTTTGTTTTGTGTACTAACATCCCCAAGAGGCCTACAGTCTTACATCCCCCTTGCTTCCCTGACTGTCTCAGTTCCTCAAACTGTAGTAAGGATATGAGTCACCTAGGGTCCTTTTAAAACGCAGGTTATGCGTCAGCAAGTCCCAGGTCAGGCCGAAAGTCTGCATTTCCAACAAGGTTTCGGTAAATGCCCAGGCTACTGGACCCTGGCCATATTCACATCAGCAAGGCCCAGGGGTCCTTACCCCATACATGGCACAGAAGTACCTCTCCACACCCCAGATGGAGAGGAGGGTGGCAAAGGAAGCCCAGGAAAAGAAAGGCATTCTCTTGCATCATACAGGAAATAGCAGCATATAAAGCCCTGAAGAATTCACCATAAATCCACCCATGTGACCTGTCTCAGGAGAAACACCTCCCCATACGGAGAGGGAGGAGAGGGCAAAAGGCTGCCCCTCAGCACCACAAGCGTGCACATCACCCCAGCACTGGCAAAGCACTGCCAAACTTTGACCTTGCAGGTTCCCACATGTGCTGGCAAGGTGGGAAGATCTGGGTCTGCTGTAGCCCTCTTACAGGCTAGGGAATTGAGGCCCAAGAAAATGTAGCTAAGATCTAAGGCTGACTTGGCTGCTTAGCCCAATCTCCTCGTCTGTTTCAGCCCAATTTCTCTGCAGGAAGCCCTCCCCTGTAGGCCTAATGGCTTCACGGTGCCCCACCCCAGGACCTGACCAGAGCCTGCCGGCTGCCCCTCCAGCCCATCTCCACCACTCTCAGCCCCGTGGGCCTCGGGGGATTATTTCTGCTGTGTGATGCTAGCAACACCTCCTGATTTAGCTTTCCTGCACTTGTGACTGAGGCAGCTGTGTCACGAATGAGCACACCTAGGTTCCGGGACTGGAGAAAAAGCAGGCAAGGCCTACAGGAAACTAGATGGCAGGTTAGGGCAGGCCCAGGTCCACTGAAGTCTCCAGCTCAGAAATCTTAGCCTTCGTAACTTAGCTGCACTGATCTCTTGTCTTCTCTGCAAAACCTTGCATTCTGTCTCCCTCTTGGCCCAGAAGCTCCTTAAGGACAGGGGCTATTGTTTCCCCACAGCCTGAAATCCCTGAGAACCATAGAAGGAGTACTCACTTTGCCATCTAGCAGGCACACATTCAAATCCCAGTTTTGCCACTCACTAACTAGGTAACAATTTTCAAGTTACCTTACATCCTGGTTCTCTATTGCTTTATTTGCAAAGGGATGTTGGTTCCAGTCAGGGCTAAATAAAATTAAATATGCCACCAAATAAGTCACCTAATACTGTACCTGACATCAAGGAGGCATTCAACATGTAAGCACTCGCCCCCGCCCCGCCCCAGGCTGCAAGTCTTCCTTCCTGAAGACCCTGTTACACTTGGCCTTTTGTCCCCGAAATGCCATGTGCTAAAAGCTTGTTGCCCAGCTGATGGTGGTGTTGGAGGTGGCATAAAACATTAGAAAGTGGGGACTACTTGGAGGAAGTAGGTCACCAAGAGTTTCCTAGAAAGATGCATTAGGACCCTGACCCCTTCCCCACCACCACCACCTCACTGCTTCCTGGCTGCCATGGCTCCATTGTGAACTACCTGCCATGATGCTCAGCCTCTCCTCTAGCCCTCAGCAACAGAGCCAAACCACCATGGACTGAAACCTTGGAAATCTGAGCCAAAATAAATCTTTGCTCCTTTTTTACATTGATTTTTCTCGGGTATTTTGTCATGGCAATGGAAAGTTGATTAACACAGACTCTCTGGTGCCAAGCAGCCCCTCTGAGTTCCTAGACTTCTTGAAGCAGCAAGATGCCTGAAGAGAGCAGTTGCTGGGAGGAGGTACCCATCCAACAATTCAGGATGCCCCAGGCATCCTAGCCAGAGCAGTTGCACTGTCCACCCTCGTCTGTGCAGGGTTTTCTGTGCCTCCCAGGCTGCTGTAGCCACTTCCCCAAGGCCAGCTTGCCAGCTCCAGGCCGTGTGAAGGAACTCTTCCAACCAGTATCCACACCAGCCAAGCAGACAGACACACACCTGCATACCACCGTCTGTTCACCCTTCCCCCTCCCACCGGACAGCAGGAAGGGGGTTGAAGGAGCCTGTACTGTTGAGGGGAGATGTTTCATCATACATATGTTTTCATGTATGTTTCCCTCTGCAATCCTATGAAATAGATATGACAGCCATGGAGACTTAGGCTACCAGGAAATGGTCAAATTAGTGGCGCCCTTCAAGGCAGCAGCCGTGAGAAGTCAGGGAGGGATGGTGAGTCCCACTTGCTGATGAGAACGCGGCCAAATGAGCATTGTGATAACTCAGGCTCAGGGTTCAGGTCACCTGGTTCCCAGTCCCAAGTCTCCCTCAGTGCTGAGTAAATTAAAGGGAGGCTCCAAGGCTCACTTACTCCTTAAATATTTATTTAATGTTCAAAGTTCTACCCTAGGTATGTAAGATACTAAGATCTATAACAATACCTAACATTTACCCGACACGTATTATGTACAAAGTGCTACGCTCAGTGCTTTGTAGGATTATCTCACTCAGCACTCTTAGCGCCTTCACCGAGGATGCTGCATTATTATCCCTACTTCACCACCAAATCTAAAGAGACTACATGATCTCCCCAAAGTGTTTCAGGCAGGAGGCTGAAACCAGGGCAGACTTAACCGAAGATTGCGACCTCAACCCCCAGGAAACACAAGCCTTTGTTTCCAAGGCTCTTAGAACCCAGGAATCTGCCCCAACTCTCTCCCCAGCTTGGGAATGGTCCCTGTCATCGATCTTCACAAGTGTTTCCCTTCAATTTTGTTTCCTCAGTCTTAACTGTGAACTCTCAGACCCCTGCCACATTGCGACAGGAGGACTGGGGCCAGAGAAGGTCCCCTTGCCGTCTGTGTGGACTTGGACTTCTGCTAAGGGAGGGACAAAGGCTCTTACTCCATGCCTGTGCAGAGGCCCTGGAGCTGCCTGGGTCTGGAACAGATTAAAGTGCAGCGACAGCCTGCACAGGTGACCACAGCAGGTGCTCCCAGTCTGCCTCCTGCCTTCCTTATACATGCAGGGAGTTGATGGTGGCCCAAGTCCTCCCTCTGCAGGCCTCACTGTCATGGGTCAGGACAGAGTTCAGGCTCCTCTCCCAAACCCCGGAGTTGCCCACGGCCCCAGCAGGAGGTAGACAGCGTGGCCCAGCACCAGAGAGGGAGGAGGCTCCTAGCCAAGTATCTGGTGCCACCCACTTTCTGACTCTCCTCCCTTCCCCATGGCAGCCATCTCCTTTGCTCTCTCTGGTTCTCTTCGTTCACATGGCCTTGATCCCACAGCCAACAAAAGCTCCTTCTGCCCCTCAGTGCCAGCCGATGAGGCCTGCCCTTGGGCACCACCTGAGCTGCTGGCCAGGATCAGGCCCAGGGCAGGCAGAGTCCCCCCGACACACACACACCAGGGCCAGCCCGGCGCTGGACAATGAAGCCTCTCTCCCCTCTTGTCCCAGGAGCACTTCCGCATAAACAACTCTCTGGGGTAGGGACTGGAAGTGTGCCCGCTTTATAAAATGGACACTGAGACCCAAAGAGTTAAGGCTTTGCCCAAGATCACCCAGCAGTAAGTGTTGGGGGAGAGAGGGTCAAGTCTCTGATTCAGGTGTTCTCATTCATCCATTCAGTTATTTGTTCAATAATTCTGGTTCCACTTCACAGCTGTGCAACTCCTAGCAAGTCGTTTCATCTCTTTGCTCCTCACAATGGAAATGGAGATATATTACACTCTTAGTATAAAATACTACTAGAGGGGCCAAGGATATAGCCCAGTAGCACAGTGGCTGCCTGGCAAGCACAAGGTCCTGAGTTTGATTCCTGGTAATAACAGCAGCAACAAAAATATTACTACAGTCTCTTCACAAAACTGTGCAAAGATATAATCAAGACGATTCACTTAAGGTGCTCAGCCCAGGGCTTACCAAAGCCCACTGCTCAAGCGTCACTCCATACCATTCCGTGATTCGCTGAACATCAAAGACAGGAGGGCACTAAGCCACTGCCACCACTGCTTCTAATCCTGGGGGCAGAGAATTCACACAGGCACACTGTGAGTGTGTTGGGGGGTGGTCTTAATGCCAGATCCCTTTTTTTGATTGTTCTCCTCAACCCCAAGGCCCGGGTACGTTGGGAAGTAACTGGTCAGGGGACAGTAAGTCTGGGGCACAGGTAGGGGTGGGCTGGCTGGACGGTGACCTTGTGCTCCTGTGCCCGACCTGGCCCAGACCTGCTCAGGCC
This sequence comes from Dasyprocta punctata, assembly GCA_004363535.1. Taxonomy (NCBI): domain Eukaryota; kingdom Metazoa; phylum Chordata; class Mammalia; order Rodentia; family Dasyproctidae; genus Dasyprocta; species Dasyprocta punctata. Next base: position 129,565 of record RJWM01001435.1, on the reverse strand, counting down.
TCCTGCAGCGTGGCAGCTGGCACTTGTCAGTCTCCCCATGAGACTATGAGTCTGTGCCCTTGAGGACGGACTGTGTTGTCAGAAAACACTCATTAATTGAACCTGTAAACTGTGTCTCTGTGCTGTGGGCACAAAAGGATCAGCCTAGCAGGCGGGACGCCTGTTGGAGCCTGGAGGAGGGCCTGGAGTGAAAGGCAGGCACAGAAGCAAGCAGACCAGTTTGAAGAACACGTATAGAAGCCTAGAATTAATATTATTTATTTTTTCTTTTTTGGTACTAGGGATTAAACCCACGACCTTCACATAGAGCTACATCCGCAGTCCCTTTTTATTTTTATTTTAAGGTAGGGTCTTACTAAGTCACTAAGTTGCCCAGGCTGGGCTCGAATTTATGATCCTCTTGCCTCAGCCTCCCAGCATGTACCAAGCTTGACTAGAATATTATTTTTTGACTTTTAAAATAAAGGGCAATACCCAATCAACCAACCACACACACACACACGCACGCACACTTGGAATCAGAGGCAGCTGTGACAGTGGGGCTCTGTGGCTTCACACACTTCACTCCCAGGCCATCGCCAGCCCGAAGGGCCGACACAGCCACTGTGTGTTGTCTGAATGGCTGTCATCAGCCGGCTCATCACAGCCTTGAGGGGGTAGGGTGGGGGGCCCTATGTGCAACAGAAGACAAGATCACAGCAGGAGTGTCTGCCGCACACCACACGTCCCCAGATACACAGCCCCAGCCCGGATATGGCTGACAGAGCCAGAAGCCCCAGAGCAGCCCTTGCCTCAGCTCCAGGGAGCCCAGCTCCCAGGTGAGCCCAGGACAGGGACCTGGGGACGACACGGAAAGCAGAGGATCAGCACTCTTCTGCCCACACAAGGACAGGCAGCATGCGGAGGGTCGGGGCGCTGCGCTGGGAGTGTGGGGTGGGATCCCTGGCCTCTAACTTGCCCTGGGCCTGGGAGAGTGCCTTCACCTCTCTCTGCTGCTGAATCCTGAGAGACACCCAGAAACCTTCTCCTTAACCCTTCATCCTCCACCACCTACCTACCTTGCCTGTGCAGTCGAACATGAAACACCCAACTTCCTGCCTTCCTGTCTGGCCGCCGGCTCCTCTCCACTGAGCCCTCCATCCTCGGAGTGAGATTTCTTCTTCCTGTGCTCCACAGATGTGCACCAGCTCACCCACTCAGGGCCAGCCAGGCACACGTGAGGTGCTGGGCACCACAAGCAAGCAGGGGAGTGGGACAGACCCACGCTGCCTCCCCTCCAAGGCATGTGACTCATTGTGACAGGAGCCTGCAGCCAGGGGAACACAGCAGTCACATAACATCCAGAGGTGACTGATAAATAAGCATTGCATTATTTAATGATTGTAATAACACCTCCACCACCACCACTCACTGAATGCTACTATGGGCCAGCCCCTTAACATACATTATCCCTAAGCCTCGGGGCAGCCCTAGGAAGGAAGTATTAAGAAGCCTGTTTTACAGAAGCCAAAACAGAGGCACAGAAAGGTTAAGTAGCTCATTCAAGACAACACAGCTCTAAGTGAAGCTGAAGTAGGATTTTTACATAGGGCTGTCTGCCTGGAGACACTGCTCTCACCCTCCTGTCACTAATGCATTTCTGGAAAGCAGGGGGAGGGAGATGCCTCTCTGAAAGGAAGATCATTAAAAACTTATGGGTAGAGGAGCTTTCCTAATATACCTTCCCAGCTCCTGTCCCCAGGAGAGTCGCTGGTGAATTTCAGTTCTTGCCTGCAGACAGGAACCAGGTGGGTGTGCACCAGAGCCCTCGGTTCAGTGAGGACAGAGAAAACAGCTGATAAGCAGCTTTCCTGTGCCCCATCCCTGCTGCTCCCCAGAGATGGAAAGCTGAGGACTGGAAACCAGTGGCCTCTGAGAGCAGGTGGCACCCACACCCATGCTGCCAACTGTCCTGCACAGCATTTCTGCTCCACAAGGCAAAGGAACACATTTTTTTGTGGAAAGGCTGTTATGAGTCAGCCAGGGGAGTGGGGACACAGTGCCTCCAGGCCAGTCTTGAGGTCCCCTAGCCTGTCTGCTCTGCCATCCAGGATGGGCCAGAGCTGGCATTTAAACTGCTCGCTAATAGACTATCTATCCTCTCTGCTGTATTAGCTGATATGGGACCATTTAATGTCCTGCCACAGAAGTGAGGGGACCCTGATTTATTGGGGGGGCACATCCACTGTGCACAGGGCTAGCCCAGTCCTTGATGTAGACCAGCAGAGGAAGCAAGGTTCTGGGAGCCCACTTCCCCTGCCAGGACCCTTCCTAGGGTTGCTGAGGGTGAGCAGAGCTTGAGGTAGAGCACAGGGTCCTACTATCCCAGAAGCCACATGTCCCCTTCTGAACGGAGCCTGCCAGAGGACAGAGCCCCACGCTGGGCTGTCTCCTGGAAGCTGGCAGGGGACACCACCTGTCCTTGCTGCTGCTGTCCTGAGAAATCCTGAGAAGTGAGGTGGAAGGAGGAGCTGGAGCAGCCAGAGGTGCCCAGGAGGGTTGCTGACAAAGCCACATCTCCCCTCAATTTCTTCTTCCTTCCCCATCTCCAGAAATGGAACCACCATCCAGCCAGGGACTTAGCCATAAACCAGAGTCACCTTTGAATCCTTCTCCCACTCTGCGCCTTCAGTGCCCTCCCAGCTGGTACTCACTGTAGCCTGCCCGAAGTCTTTCCAACTCTGTCTCCAGGCCTCTCGCTCCCTCCCAGCCTGCCCTCCTTGCCAACTCTGTGTCCTCTCTGACCTCCCTTCCCCCTCCCTACAGCAGGAATCTGACCTTCTTATGTTAATACATTAAATTACACTGATTGATTTTTTTTTCAAATGTTAAACCACCCTTGCATACATGGAATAAACCATTTTGGTGGTGATATATTATCCTTTCTATTTCATTGGATTACATTTGCTAATATTTTGTTAATGATTTTTGCCCTTTTAAAAATGTAATTTGAATTATGTCATTCCTCGCTTAAATCACTCAGAGGCTTACAGTGTACTTACAATAAGATCCAAACTGTTGACAATGCACCATGAGGCCTACCAGGCCCTAAGTTCCCAGGCCCTTGTGGGTCTGTCTGGATTCTGATACGGGATTTTGGAGATGCCAACCAGGGCCTGCCACAGAGAATACCAGAGTTGCTTCCTTCCTCAAATTGTCACTGTAGCTACCTGGCTCTTCATGAAGCTGTTGGTTTTCTCCCACCTAGTCTATAAGTGCCGTGTGGGCAGGGACCAGGGCCATCTTCTGACCACACTCAGATACCTCTGATGAATCTGGCACTTCTGAGCCAATGTCTCTCCTCCTCCATGCCTGTGCCTATGTAACTGGACATGGCTGCTGCTAAGTACACAAGCATGATCTATCTCCTTGCAAACTCATCACCATGAGTTTCTGCCCCCACTACACTAGGTTTCTCAAGTGCAATCATTCTTGCACTTCCTAGAGAATTATTTCACACTCGCTACTCTTCAACACCACCTACCGCATCCTCACTCTCAGCAGATGACCCTGCTTCTCACTTCACTGAGAGACTGGAAACAATCAGAAGAGAATTTCACCTATCAGCATCTGCACAGAAGCCACCAGGATCCTGTGCAATGTCAGTTCCTCCACTGATGCCCTTGATCCAACCCTGCTTGCCTACACAAGGACATTGTACCTGAAATTCTCTATTTTGTTCTATCCTTACTGTTTCACTCTCTACTGGATCACTTCAGTCAGCACACACACACATACTAACCTCCCTCCTATCTTCAAAAATACACAAAGCCAAATGCCTTCTTCCCACTTGTCCTGGCTGCTATTGCCCCACTACTTTGCTCTCTGCAACAAATTCCTCGAAAGAATAAAAGTATACTCTTAATACCAACTGCCTTCGATTCCATTTGTCTTCTCTCTTGAATCTTCTCCAGTCAGGTTTTCTGCCCCCATTATTTTGTTGACATTGTCCTTGTCAAGATCATTCATGGCTTAGCTATACCCACTGGTAATTCTAAGTCCTCATCTTTCATCACCTTTGGCAGCATTTGAAAGAGCCAATTTCTTGGCCCTCCTTGAAATATTTTCTGTATTTGACCTCCAGGATGACATACATGGAGTCCTGGCCTTTCTTCCTACATCTGGGGCACTCCCTCAGTCTCTTTTGCTAGTGTATCTTCTTCTCTCTATTTTCTCAAGGCCTAGTCCTTGGTCCTTTTCCTCACATGTATTTTTGCCTTTGGGGATCTCATCTAATGTATTAGTCAGTCTTTCTATCACTGGGACAAAATACCCAACACTTGGAACTTTAAGGAAAAGAGGTTTATTTGGCTCACAGTTTCATAGAGTTCAGTCCATGGTTGCCTTGCTCCAAGGCAGAAATAACATGAAGGAAGAACATTGCAAATGGAAAATGCTCTACCCATAGCATCCAGGAAGCTGAGAAAGAGGAAGAGACAGAGAAAGAGAGGAGAGAGGAGAGACAGAGAGACAGAGACAGAGACAGAGAGACAGAGAGAGATCAAAGACTCAACCCCGTGACTCACCTCTTCCAGCCAGGTCCCACCTCCTAACTGCACTTTTACCTATTAACTCATCAATGGATTAATCCACTTATTTATATAGTGCCTACATGACCCAGTCACCTTCAAAAGCCTCGCCTCTGAACATATGAGACTTCTAAGAGACTTTTGATCTAAACATAACTCCCAGCTTAATGGATTTCTACTCTGCATGCTAGTGGCTCTTACATTTACATCCCCAGGTCAAGCCTCTGTCCTGGACTCCATTTTCAGGATACAACCGCCTGCTCAGCACTGCAGTGACAGATCTTTTATACTCTACACACCAAACATGTCTGCATCTGAACTCTTCTTGCTTCCAAATCCTACACTATCTTCAGCTTTTCCCATCTTGTATGATGCCAACTCCATCCTTCCAGTTGCTAAGGACTGAAAGTATGGTTGCGTTGACTCATCTTTCCCACATCCAGCCCGTAAGTAAATTCCCATATCTATTCCATAAGGAATCTCTTTGGCTCTTTCTTCAAAATATTTCCAGAATTTAGACAAATGATAGTACATTCATAAATGGAATTCTAACAGGAGGGGCATGCTACTGCTTCCCTCAGAAACAGGGATGGAGCTCAACCATAATTCCAGGGGTCAAAAGCCAGACATAAAAGGGTACCTACTGCTCAATTCCATTTCTAAAAATTCATAACAGACAAATTCATAACAGACAAAAATAAGTCTATGTAGATAAAGGTCAGAATAGTGGTGACTTTTTGGAGGCTATTGAGGGCTCCTGCTGGGGTCCTAGAAGTGGTTTAAATATTGATCTGGGTGGACGGTGACTACATAGGTATATACCTATGTCAAAAATTTATTGATCTGTATACATGTAATGAATGTGCTTTACTGTATGAACAGTTTACTCCAACAAAAAGGAAGTAAAATGGTAAATTTTTAAGTACACATCCAAAATGAACCACTTATCACCACCTCCTCTGCTATCATTCAAAGTCAAGCCACCTCCATCTCCTCTCATCTAAATTGCTGCAAAAGTTCCTAACTAGTCGTCTGCTTGCACTTCTGTCCCTAGAGCATGTTCTCAGCACAGAACCACAGTGATCTTTTAAAACCTAGGTCAGATTATGTCCCTTCTCTTTTCTGAGTCTGCCAACAGCTCCTCCTTTGCCTCAAAATAAAAGGACCTGTCCTTCCAGAGACCTCTCAGCCATGCATAGGCCAGCAGCTCATTATCTCCACCACTTTCCCCCTTTATCACTCCATCCCGGCTGCACAGGTCTTCTTGATGGCCCCCAACACTTCAAGTACATTCCTACCCAAGGACGTTTGCTTGAGTTATTTTCCCTGCCACAGTGCATTCTCCTGATATCTGCATGGCATATTCTCTCAACTCTAAGATTTGGCTCAAGTGCACCTTCTCTAGGAAACCTCCCTGATTATCGTATTTTAAGTTGCAATCCTTTCTCCCCAGCCCTAACAGGCATTCCCAATCAGCTTACTCCACTCTTTTCACTTTTTTCAATTGAACATTTTACCTTCTAACACTTTACATAATTTAAGCTTTGTGTTTGTTAACTGGCACCTGTCTGCCGGTCCATTAGAAGGCAGGCTCCATGAGAATCCGTTTTCTTAATGAATGTATCCCAAGTATCCACAACAGTGCCTGCAGGGTACGAATGAGGCACTCCATGAGTTTTTGTTGAATAAATAAACAGATCTGTCTACATTAGGGTCTTTTGCATGACAAGCCAAGGTGACCAGTTGCCCTCCTTTCCCAAAAGGCAGAGGAGTTCCGGAAGAAGGTGGCAGGAAGGCAGTTCCAAAGAGCTTCTCCCACATGACTCCAGCTGCAGAGTGAGCAGGGATAGGGTCCACCTTCCCAACCCAAGCACAGCAGCTCACCAGGCACCAGTCTTCTGCCATCCCTGTTCCCATCATGGGCAGGAAATTTCTCCTTGGCCACCTTGGTCTACAGAAGTCATTAATCTCAACGGTGGCTAAGAACTCCCAGACAGAGGTAGGGACTCAGCCAGGAGATACATTTCTGTATCTCCAGGCCCAGCAAAGTGCCTGGTGCATAACTCAAAACATGTTTATAAAATAGATAAAAGGATGTCACTGGTGCCTGACCCTGCACCTCTCTACAGTCCTGCTAAGGACAAACCGCCAGAATAAGAAACAAGATAGGTAGTCTCTCTTTAGGCTTCAGGGAAAGCCCCTGTCCACTGCCTCCAACTTCTTGTCCACCTTCAAGCCAGTATTTCCAAAGGGACATGAATGCCAAGGCCCACCCATCTGCCTCCCCTTCCTCTTCTCACCCCCACTGCCCCTGTCAGTCTTTTCTTTGTTCTATAGCAATTGGTAGCCTCCACCGAGCTTAGGTTCAGAGGCTGAGGTTAAAGAGGTGACTCACATACCTCAAGGAGCCGAATGTGTCAGCCTCCTTCTTTCCTGTGCTGTGCCCACCTGCCATATGGGCACAACTGAGAAGTACCCTACACTATGCCTCTACCCTAGACCACTCCCCTTAACACAAAGCTGATAAAGGGGATGCACTGGTCTTAGGGAATAGAGAGTAGGCAACAGGACTACGCCCTGAGCCCATACAACCCTGTCCTCCTCACCCCAGAACAGTAAAAGGGTGCGGAATGCCAATCACCCTCCTGGGGATTTGCAGTTTGGGGAAAATGGTGGGAGGAGGATTGAGTAAAAGGAGTTAGGAAATATTTAGATCAGTGAGAAAATCCTTTCAAGTAGAGGTTGTGCTGTTAGAGCTATCGCATAGAGAGAGGAGGCCCAACCCATGAGTCTACACTTGGCTCTGACCCTAGGAACCATGAAAATTGTTAAAGTGTTTCTGTAAAAATAAGAAATCACTAACATTCTGCATGGCCACCAATTGAAAAGTGAATAAATAAAATATGATACCCAAATACTCATTTATTCCAAAAATGCTTATAGCATGCCTTCTTGGTGTCGGGTGTGGGAGACAGGTATACATGAATGGGGACCAGAGCTGACTCTTTGGGGTTTTCCAAGCCCATATTAAATAGAAAACTCCCTAGCCCACAAGTAATACAGCAGGAAGACTAAATCCAGTCTGAGCACCCAACAGAGAAAATGACCTTGTCAGGGGAGAAGATGAGGAAAGGATTCCCTAAGGAATAGCTGTTGTAGCTAAGACCTACAATACAGTCCAATATTAGGTCATCATAGAAATTCTTAAAAATAATCTTAGTTGAGTCGGGTGTGGTAGCACTTGTCTGTAATTCTAACACTTGGGAGGTAGGAGGATTGCCAGGAGTTCAAGGCCAACCTGGGCTACATAATGAGACACTGTCTCAAAAAAAAAAAGTAATAATAATAATAATAATTTAAGTTGACATGGGGAAATTTTATACTAGAAAGCTAAGTGAATAAAATGGGATATGAAACCATATATAGATAGATGCTCTCAATATGTAAAAATAACATCACCATATGCATGTGTGTGTGTGTGTGTGTGTGTGTGTGTGTGCATCTGAAAATTTTTTCTGGAACATCAAAATGTTAACAGTAGTTCTCTGTAAGTGATATAAGTACGAATGATTTTAGCATCTTTTTTTCTTTCCTACATTTCTCACAAAGTGAACTGCTTTTATGATCCAAAACAAAAAATGAAATGTCGAGGTGCAGCCCCTACGGCTGGCTCCACCCAGGCACCCTGGGTAGAAGAGGGCCTCTAGAAGACATCTTGGCTATTCCCCAACTTGCAAGCAACCAACACATGGGCAGGTTGCTCCGCAGGCTCTCCGAACCTTCCTGGCACCCATCCCAACTCCAGAGGGTCAGCTTTCACCCCTAAAACCAACCCAAGGTCTCTGCAGTGACAGCCTGGAACTCCTTGGCATAACCCACCTGGAAGCAGTCCCATTGTAAACAAAGAAACAGCTTTTTCCATCACAAAGCAACTCTCTGTGCCTACCACTGCTGACTGACAGGTTGAAGCTACAGTTTTCTTTTCTGTTCCTTCCCACCATTCTGGTTTCTATTTCTACTTGAGCCTTTCACATCAGTGGCAGAGGAGCAAGTCTGGATTGGGAGGAGGAAAGAACTCCCAGCCAAGCGACCTTGAGCAAGATCCTGGTCTCCCTGGACCTCAGCCCACAAGTGTGAGGGGTTGGGATCCAGACCTTCTGCTGCTCCGAGGCCTATGACTAATGCATCCTTGGACAGGGGATGGAAGACAGCCTCCCTCTCCTGGATGCAGACAGACACCTGACAGCAGCTGTTCTGGAAGCCACAGACCTCAGACATCTGCTGGGATATGCTGGTATATAAGATACTCTAGTTGCTGAGAAAAGCCCAGGCTGCCAGGATCAGGAGGACTAAGTTGGTGTCTAAAAGTAAATATGTCCCAATCCACCAAATTTCCAACCCTGCCCAAGCTGGGCCCAGCACGCAGGCCTCCTCAACTCCCTGCAGGGCTCCTCTGGTGTGGCAGCCCAATAGGGCAGGCTTCCAGCTGTGGACAAAAGCAGGGCCACCAGCTGCCCACTAGCATGAAGGTGGGGATGGGGGAGGTGCCATGTGTCCCTGAGCCATGCACAGAGGCCATTGGCAAAAGTCAGAGGAGAAAAATCACCCCACTGACAGCTTTGGGGAAACTCCTGCATAAATCTCACAGCTGCTTGGGCTGATGCAAGACATGCTTGGCTTCCAGATGAGAGGTATGTGGTAGACAGGCCTGGATGCAAACCTGCTTCTGTTCTTGACATGCTGTTTGTCTGGGCAAATTACTGAACCTTCCCAGCCTCAGACCTCAGTTTATCTAAAGAATCATCTACAGAATGGGAATCCCAATAACCTCTACCACTGAGTAGCTATGAACATTACATGAGATAAAGTATGTAAAAAACAGCATTGTGCTTAGCACATAATCACTAGGAGCCAAAAAAACCCACAACACAAACCTTCCCAAGATGCCAAGACAGTGCTGGCAAGAATCGGGATAAGGCACAACCATGGAAAGTGAGAGCCAAAAGGAACCTCAGTGACCTTGAATCCGACCCCTTTGGTTAACACATGGCAGAAGAGAAAAGGCTCAAAGAAGTTGACTGACGTGTCCAAGGTTGCACAGCTACCTAGTAACAGAGTAAGGCTCAAACGTGAATCTGACTGGCTTCCAAAGACTCAACACCCCTTCATTTCACACCAACTCATCTGGCTATGGGAAGTCCTTGCCTCTCTTTTCTGCAGAAAAGGCTTTGATCAGAGAAACCCTTGGAGGAGCCACCAGATTGCCACAGGATGCCACCAAGAAAGCTCTGGCTGAGAAGGGAAGGTGATGAAAGATGAAGATTTCCTAGAACTAGGAGTGAGGGGAATAGGGTATCAATTACCAAATGTGGGGAGGTACCATGCAAATAGCATGCAAACAACATGCAAATGTTCATATGAATCAACAATCTGAACTTTTTTTTTAATTTGTAACTGAATCACACTACATAATGTGAATTTCTTTTTGCTCTTGAATTTTTGCCAGGTAGAAGGAAATAAAATTTGTGGTTGACTGACCAACCCATAGCTCACTCAGTGAAGGGCTGGCTGACTCCTGTGTCCAGAGGCCCAGACATGCCTCACCGCAACATTTAGTTGCTGTCACCTCTGTACCACATGACAGATGTCCACATCCATCTCTGATAGGCACATCAGGATAGGGAGAGAAGGGTCTCCCTGACTTGGTGGCTGCTGATGCCAGCTTAGCAGAGGACAGTAAGACAGGTACACTGTTCCTCCCACAGGGCATAGGCGCAGGGACAGGCAAGGACCTAGGTGAGACCACATCTCTCCAGAGCCCTGCTTGAGGAGCTAGGCTCCTCCTGGCCCAGGAGGAAGGCTCTTCTCCAGTGGGCAGAGCACTTCTGGGCTCTGCTGGCAAGTAATGCTGAAGGAGTCACACGGAGCCAGTGGGGAGAGCAGGGGTCAGAGCCCTGAGATCGGATGGGGGACAGCAAGAAGGTTAAAGATTAGAGACTTGACAGGGCTACTTGAGGCGCACTTGTTCAGGCCTTGGAAGCTCAGTCAGTTCAACCAGTGTTTACCAAGTGTCTGCCAGGGACATTGTGGACAACCCATGGAAGCAGACCAGATGTGTTTGCTGCCTGGTTCACTGCCCTTGAGGCACCGACAATGTACCACAGGAGAAGACATAGGTACCAACATAACAGCACTTTAAAGTTTGTTGGAAATGTGTCATGTCTGCCTGTGTGTCTGCATGTGTGTCTGCATGAGTGCGTGTGTGCATGTGTGTTGCCATACAAAAGCACGATTGTTTGCAGGTGTAGAGAGGGATAAAACAGGGCTTGCCTCTCCAGTCCTACTATAAGCCATGTATTAATACTGATAAGAAAACAACTAACATAAACCCACCACTTACGGCTTGCATGTAATATATCAAGCCCAATACTAAGTACTTTATATATATGAGCTTATTAAATTCTTTCAATAACCCCAGGCAGTAGGCACTATTATTAATGTCCTCTTTTATAGATGAGGAAATTAAAGTTTAAAGAGGTTAAATAGGTGACCTTGCCAAGGTCACGTGGCTAGAAATCCATAGCAAGGAGTTGATCCCAGACCTGCATTTGACTTTACTGTGCCCCTGCCTCTGCTCTCAGAAGACAGCTCCCCAAGATCCCCAGCTCCAAAACAACCACCTGCAGGTCCTATAGACACAGACCCCACCTGCACCCCCACAGGGCAAGTAAGGCACATTCTGCAGTCTGTGACCTCTGTCACATCATGACAAGACCTAGTCTAGCCTTGGCACTCATTCAGCAGAGTTTCTTTAGCAGCCCTCTTACATTTACACATCCGCCTGCCTTTCCTAATGGGGCCACTCTTGGCTATAATGCTCAGGCTCCAAGGCCCAGCCCATCTAATGGGTTGAGACTGGCTTCATCCATGCAGCTCAACAACAACCCGAGCCTAATGGCAGCATGAGGGTCCCTTGGTAGCTGAGTTCACAGGACTTCTGGGCTGTGTTCCCTTCTCCCCCAAAGCAGTAGAATATACCCCCACCTTTCCTGGCAAACTTCGTGGCTGCCAGGGAGGTAAACAGGACAGAAAGCCTGGCACAGAGGTGCTGGGTACAGGGGATAGGGAAGGAGGATGAATGGCTGAGTTACACCTCTTCATCGCTGGCTTCAGTAGCACCTCCAAGACTACTTCCCCTTTGCCAGCCCCCACTTCGCCTCCTTTACAGGATCATGGGGACAGCAGGAAAATCAGCTTGACAAGAGCCTTGAAAAAGTTCAACATGCACAAATGTGACCACAAGAGACCCAGGAGTTCTGCCACGGCAGACCAGTGCCCCACGGCCCAGATACAGAATCCAGGAAGCTACACCAGGACAGCAGGTGATGGAGGTAGCCAGGGCTCCCCATCAGAAAGGAATTTACTGCTGACAAGAATGTAAAGAGGAGGCGAGTACACTCACAGGAGTATCCCAGCAGGGCCAGTTCCTGGCAGTGTGCCCAGGCACTCGCTGGCACTTGGTGGCACTGCTTGGTGATGAGATTATGGCCTGGCACAGAGTCCCAATGTAGACAGATACCCATCCACAAGGCCACCCACCCCAGCACTGCCTGGAAGCAGCATAAGCCCTCTGCCATGACTAGCAGAGAGCCACACACTTTTGCAACAGCAAAGAGCCAGCACCGATATTTCCCTCCTCCTGCCTACAACAGAGATCCTGCAAGGGGGAGCTGAGCAGAGGTAATCAAACCGCCTAGCATGCAGGACAGCCCTAGTGGGTGGAGCCAGCTGGCACAGAGGCACCTGGAGAACAGGAGGCTAAAGAGCGTCTTCAGGAAGCTGGCCTGGTTGAATAAGCAGCACCCTGGCTCTGAGGTGTCCCCTTCAGTACATCTTCACCCCACCCCAGCTCTCTGCTCTCCCTCCTCTCTCTTCCCCAAGGGATGGGCAAGCTCAACTCATTCCCACCCAGTGGTCACTGCCACGCTATCCCAGTGGCTGCGCCAAATCCTCCCCCTCCTCCCAGCCCCAGCAGGCAGGCCAGGGTTCATGGCTGCAGCACATTTGATGGTGGAATCCTGAACACTGCCAGGTACATGTCTCCCCCAGCCCACTCTGATTCTCGAGCTGCAGCTCAGCCTGGCACCACAGCACAGAGCACAAGAGGGCAAGGCGAGCTGGGACAGAAGGGCCCAGAGAATATCTGGTTCACTTGGAGCCTGTGGCTCAACCTTTTAAGCTCTCTCCATGGCCCTCAAGCCACCTGCTTCTGTGAACTCACCGGAGAGGGATCTTGACACGGAGGTAGCGGTCCACGGCAATGGCCAGCAGGGCCAGGATGGAGCTCTGGGTGAGGATCAAGACAGGGCAGGCCACCATAAGGCAGGTGTGGAAGTAGGTCTGTGGCCCAATGTTGATGAGGATGGCCAGTGGAATGACCAGGGCACCCACCGCCACATCAGCTACCGCCAGCGACACGATGAAGCAGAAGGTGGCATCCCGCAGCGCCTGGTTCACCTTCACAGCCCAAATCACCAGCACATTCCCAGGTACTGAGACCAGGGCGATGAGCACCTCGATGCCAATATAGGCGGCCTGGAAGGCTGAGACGGAGTGCGACATGGCGGGCACGGGCTGGGCACATCAGCAGACAAGCACCACGGGGCACGAGGTAGGCACCTGTGGTCAGGAAGCCTGGGGTGGGGAGGCCTGCCTGGAGGAGGAGGGGAGTCCAGGCAGTCCTGGGGAGATGTGCCCCACTTGGTACATCCAGTGCCTGCCAGATTGGCGAGGACACCTGAACCCTTCCCCTGCCTAACCTCTGTCCCCTCCCTTCAGCAGCCCCAGAGGTTCCGTTCAGCAACTTAAAATAGCAGCACTCACTCCACCAGTGGCTTTGTATCAGGTGTGAGGCAGCTCCCAGCACACGCACACCCCACAGGCGTCCCGCGCGCCCTGCTCTGCCCACCCTGTGTCCACAGAACAGGATGCAGGGAGCTCACCATCCTGCCTGCTGGCCGGCAGGGGGTCCCAGAGGTGGTGCCCAAAGTTCCCAGCACGTGGTGCCGCCCAGAGTTCCGGGGCCGCGCCGGGCAGGGCTGGGCTCTGGGCACCGCGCGGCAGCTCATCGTCCTCGGGCTCCCGCCGCAGCGCTCCCAGCCCGGCCTTTCAAGCAATCACATGGTGCGGCAGAGGCTCAGCCCCGGACGCTTTTAAAGAGGTAGCACCCCAGTTCTGCACCTGGGACTGGAGTGGCAAGCGTGGGTCTGGGGGACTGAGCTCAGGCCCAGGTGCGGAGGCGGGCTCGCGCTCCCCAGCGTGCGTGCACGCCTGCCCTGCGCCCACCCACCTGAGACAGTGCTGGTGCCGGGTTCTCACAGCCTCCTGGTCCAGCTCCAGCTCTGCGGGGAACCCTTGCCTGCCCCAAGGGGACATTCCAGTGGCTCCCTGCAGCCCTCTCCTGCATCCTCCCTGGGGAGCTCCCGCGGCGAACCGAGGCACAGACTTACCCAAGGTCACACCAAAACTGGCACCGCTCCTGGTCACCTAAGCCGCCCTGTGCCAGTGCCCCCTCACCTCGAAGCCTTCATCACTCGCTGCCCTCTGGAGACGCCTGAAGAATGACAGCTCCCCCCACCCAATAGGTCCGGGGTGGATGGGGGTGGCAGGTAGCTAGGATCTGACTGCGGGGCCCGCGCCTCTGTCGCCCCAGGCGCGGGAGCACAGTGACAATCGGGTTCCGCACACCGGAGGCGAAGGGGGTGGGGGTGGCAGCGGCACCCGCGGGGCCCCTCCCTCCTCGCCCTCCGTCTCCTCCTCCACCCCCTCCTGTAGACAAAGGAAGTGATTCTGTGTGAAAAGGACTGGGAAAACGTGAGCTTTTTGAAGGTTCAGATGTGTGAATTCAGCCTCGGGACTGGACGTCGTGCAGCCTCCTGGTACCCGCTCCCTCCCTGCCCACTGCGGCAGCCGGTGAGCTCCAGCGACCCTGCCACGCCTTCCATCACAGTGTCTCACCTGCGGGGCTCCGGAATGCACACCCCACACACGCACCTCCCACAGCCATCATTGGCAACCCTGGCACCCTGCTCTAATCCTAAAACCAGCTCTCCCCATGAAACTAGTCCCTGGCATTCTCAGGAACTCACACCCTTCCAATACTGTTACTTTGCAGGCTTTATCCTGAGTCATATTTGTTCCTCATCCATCTTTTACAATTGTCTTTCAGTCCAGTGGCAATTTCCATTTTGCAGATGAGACACTGAGGCTCATGAAAGTGACCTAGCATCAGTGTCACCCCTCCTGGGGTCCTCTGCTTTCTCCTTCTCCCTCCTTATAGCACAGCAGCTAAGCCACAAGATGTCTGGTTCAATCTCCTCAAACAAAGAAGCAGAGACTTCAAAAGGTCAGAGGACAAATTCCAAGGACCAGTGCAAGAAACCCAGGCTGCTGAGTCCTGGCACAGTGCTGGGTCCACAGCGCCCCTCAGCCTGCCCTGGCCACCCCCTGAAGCCTCTGGCAGGTGGGAGGCAATCAGCACTAATGCCCACTCAGCAGGCCCTGGCTCAGAAGGGTACCATGCAGAGATCCCAACCTGAGAAATCCTTGTGTTTGGGTGTTAGGAAAGGACCCTGTGTGTCACCCCAGGGACCCCAGGACCCCACAGCTCCCTTGTTGAATCTCAGGATGCTAAGTGAGGGGTTCTGTCCACAGGAGGTGAGCAAGCTGCTTCTGCTGGGAGCTGGAGCAGAATCACAGAGGAATAGGGTGGCTGGAGCCAGAACTGCTGGGGGTGTCGGGTACAGGCCAGCTAATCTTTCAGGGAGAAAGAGGAGAAAACCCAGACAACTTGCATTTCTGCCTTCAGGGGGAGCAAGGAATCTGTGCCTCCAGGACAAACCTGTAGTCCCACCCCAGAGGCGGCTGGAGAGTCTAGGGAGGGTAAACTCCCTTTCTGTCTTCCCCTCCACTTTCCCACTGACTCCCTCTGCGCTCCCCACTCCATGCAAACGCAGGCCTTTGCATTGTCCAGTCCACTGCCTCCCATCCTGTCCTTGGCTCAATTCCTTTGTGGCTCAAACCTTTCTCTCTTAATTTTCAGCTTCCTGTCATTCACCCAACTTTCAGAAAACCCCACAAAGGCCCCAGGTAGGCTCCCCAGCTTGGGACAAGGGGTGGGCAATTAGCGTCTCCCTTTCTAACCCCTCAGCAATGTCTTCAGCTACAGAGGGCACCTGAACCCCTACACCTGCCTTCCCTCCATACCCACCCACCCACAATTCTTCCCACTGGTTGTTGATGTGTAGTAGATGTATTTGCATAATGCCTGTAGGTAATTTGTTTGTTCCTTGGTTCTGGGCAAAATAAGTTCAAACTCTCTTCCCTCCCTGATCCCAGCCTGACTGTTCCCAGGCCAGGCCTTCTGGGAGATCAGACCAGGCTGCTGGAGGTCAGAGCTGACACAGCAGGGTCCCTCCTAGAGGGCAGCTCTGGGAAAGCAGCATCTCCCAGGGGGGTCTGGCAGAGCACTGGGCAGCAGGGCCATTTGGTCTGCTGGGAAGAGCCCTTCACTGTGAGTCAGAAGGACTGGAAACTGGTTTCTCAATCCTGTTGTGCTGTCCACTAACTGTGTGGCCTCAGGTCAGTCACTTTTCCTCAGTTTACCCATCAATCAAGTGATGTCTGCCCTAAATCCACTCCAAGGTGGGAAAGCTGGCTGAGTGAGAGACCAAGGAGCTGAGTCTGACTCCCCCATGGAGTAGACATTCTGGCTTCAGGGGAGGTTTAAGGGGGAGGGAGAAGGAGAAGGAGACCAGAGTCTACCATTGGGATGGGACAGGACAGTGTAGGAGGGCAGAGGGCAAACAGGTGGAGCAAAAAGGCTGAGACTGACACAGAGCCACTGGCTCTGGCTTTACTTGTCCAAGACCCCCTGACTGGAAGACCTTCCACACTCCAGAGTCTGCTGACACCCTGTAGCTAGGTGGCTTTCATGCTTTGCCTGGCTCCAGCAGCTGAGCCTTGGTGTACTCACCTGTACAATGGGTGTAGGAACACTTCCTCATAGGATACTAATGAGAGCTTAATGAGCAGCCTATGAGTTTCCAGGAGAAATTTTATCAGCAAAGCAAGCAGAGAGAACCAAGCCCCAAGAGTGGGGCAGAAAAGAGAAAGAGCACACAAAATTCAAAATTATGAAATGTGCTGTGTATACAGCCAGTAGTGCTGAAGTTGGGACCAAATCCCACAGGTACCAGGTTTAGGTACTCTTGAAGGTGCGCAGGGAAGAGTTGGTACTATACATGTGAATGTAGGAGCAAGATGATGCCACCGTAAGTGTGAAGGCCCCCAGGGCCTGGTTCCCCCTCCTTTTACTCTTTTGGCCCTATTTCTTTCCTTTTGGTGCCCCTGTGCCCGTTTCTCTGCTGGCCTGTCACACCACCACCGTCAGCAGTCTCTCCACCCTGGCCAGGGATGAGTGGGGAGGAGCAGAAGCACTCCTGGGGGGACCCTGCTGAGCAGCCCTGCACTTTCTCCTTTCTGAAGGTCTCTGACTGGCACCAGACTCCTCAGGTCAGGAAGGACCAACACACACACACACACATGCACACACACACACACCAGCAAGGAGGGGAGGAGGTGGGGCTGGGCTCAGCTCCCAAGGGAGCTCAGGGGCTGACAAAGGTTTTAAGATTTTCCTCTGGTGGGCGAGGTGAGGCACGCCTGTAATCCCAGCACTATGGGAGGCTGAGGTAGGAAGATTGGAAGATTGCAAGTTCCAGCCCAGTTTAGGCAATTTAACAAGATCTTGTCTCAAAAGTTAAAACAAAATGAAATGAGAGCTGGGGATGTAACTCATTATGAACGAATTGATTTGATCCCCAGTAATAAAACAAAATTCTTCTGAGGTGTGGGGACACCACTGAGTGGAAAAGCTTGCCTAGCATTCAAGAAGCGCAGAATTTCATACCCAATACCGTCATGCAGCTTTTCCTCCAGTCCTCTCCAGCCGGCAGGGGATATTTTGATCTTTGTCTCATTCCACCGTTGCTTGGTGCAGTGTGTGCACAAGAAAAGAACTGTAGGGTCAGAACATGGTGCAGTTGGAATAAAAAGATTTCTGGGTGTCTGGGAAGCATTGTACCCCCACCTCCATGGGGCCCTCCCCCAGTCTCGCCTGCCCAGGGATCTTCCTGGAGTTCCCTCCCTCTCCTTTCCCACTGGCCACCTCCCTCAGACTTGTGGTCCAGGTCTCTGGTTTCCCCACTTCCTTTCTGCTCCTCTAGCTGCCTTCTCTTAGGTCAGGGAGGGGACGCACTGAGCCTTCGAGAGTGTGTGTGTGTTCGTGCTGGACAGAGGAGGCACAGGATAAGCAGGTCATTGAGTCCTGGTCCCTGCAGACAGCACAAACTGTACCTAATTCCTGAGGAAGGTTGTTGCTTTCATTTGTCCTTAACCTCATCATCATCACCATCATCCATCAGTCATTCTAATCAGCAGATATTCTTGAGCCGCTTTGGAGTATCAGAGTGGGCTGAGTCCCAGAGAGCTAGAGATAAGAAAGCTGTAGTCTCCCCAGGAGTCTCCGGAAAGAGTTTACTGTCAGGGAGGGGACCCAGGGAATACAATGACCCCAAACTGCAGCCTATCCTGTGAGGATCAGGACATGCCAGCGACCTCTAACCTAGACTTTCACAGGGCTGCCAGGGCGTGCTTCCTCCAGCCAACCTCACGGCGGGTGAACAGCAGCCTTCTCAGCTGGGGTGGGTTACAGAGGACCCCAGGATGCTGCAGAGCTCAACCGAGCAGCCTCAGGGCCAAACAGGCCTGGGTGGAGGGTCAGGGCTCAGCAGCTCAGGAAGCCACTGTGCCTCAGGCAGAGCACTCTGCTTTGATTTATTTCACATAAGTGGGTTCCTGGTGTAAGACTTTGTGGGAGCATGGATTGTATCTGCTGTGTATCTTTAACAAAAGCTTGACACTCTGAGCTTTAACCAAATCCCTCCAGCTAAGAGCACTGAGATCCACCAAGAGAACAGATTTGGCCCAATTCCCACTTGCCCATCATGGGCCTGGGTCAGAGCAGGGGCTAGGGAGGTGACCGGTGAGCTGACCCAGGCCCTCGTCCTGACAGTATCTCAGGGAATCCCTCAGGCCAGGCCTTCGCACTCAGAACTTGGTTAGGTGAGAGTGCTTGGCTTTCATGTCACCAGCTGCGGACTCCCCCCAGGAGGAAGGGGAGCCAGAGTCGGGTGGGCACAAAAAGGCCCCTCCCAGGTGCCTGGAAGTTTGGTATTGACAAAGAAACTCCTGAAACAGCATCCTATGGAAAGCCCATGTTACTAATTCCTAATCATGAAGGAGGAGCCTGAGCTGGGACAGGTTCCAGGGTCCACGTGACAGGGCTGAGACTGGAACCCAGGTCACTAGAATCCTGCCCCAGATGTGACACTGGAACTGTGGAGTCAGTTAGTCTGCAAAGGCTTCCAGGAGAAGGTACCTGGTACCAAAAGAGGTCTTGCCATGAAGATGGGAAGTTTCTGGAAAATGTGGTATTTCTACACAATGGAGTACTATACTGCCATAAAGAAAGATAAACTTGAGGCATTCATAGGTAAATGGGTGCAAGTTGAGGGCATAATGTGAAATGAAATAAGTCAGACTTACAAACTCAAATATCCCATAGTTTCTTTTATATGAGAACATAAAGTAAAGAGTAGAAGAGATAAATAGGAAATAAGGAGAAGTTCAAATACTTCCCCAAATTACAAATTGCACTGTTTTACAAATGTATATGTATATATACTAATATATATAGTATAGTAATATATATAGTATATATACTATGTAATATATAGTATACATATATATGTGTATATATATACATATATATATATATATATATATATATATATACTAATTTGTTCCACTTTTATTACTGGTTTATCTTAGTTTGTTAAAAAGAAAGTTTTGTGTTATCTGTTTCTTTTTCTAAGAATTTTTTGGTTTATGTCTTGTACTCTGAGTAACTACTTTGAAGTAACAATGGACAGTATAATAACTATTGTTATTCTCTTCTTATTTGCTTATGAAATTTTATTTATTTTTTCATAAAAAGATGGCACTTTTCAAAGAGCCCCCAAGAGCTAAAACACAGGGGTTGACATCCAGCCTGCTCTGGGTTAGCTGGAGCTCGAGGTGCTGTGCTGCAGGTGCCCTGAGTGACTGAGGAGCTGGCCGGGGCTGGAAGAGAGCAATGCGTGACCTGGGTCCAGGAAAGGGGTGGATGCCCTGTATCGTGGACAAGGGCAGGTGGCATGGGGAGGAATGAGGGAAGTAGAAACTGCCTGGCATGTCCTGTGCAGGACCGGGGGCCGCATCACTGGAGGGAGGCCCCAGTGGAGGGAAGACCCATCGGGCAGTGAACGCAGCTGAAGCCAGAAGGCCCGGACCCAGCCCCAGCTCCACCCTTAGTGCTGAGTGACGCTGAAAGACAACAGCTTACCACATTTCCTGAGCCCCAGTTCTCCTACCCCAAAGGAGGAATTACCTACTTTACTTATTGAAAAGTGACTTTTGAGGGATAATCACTACACAAACATCGTGAAGTAGTCTAATGGTATTTGGAAGCCTCTGAGGACTTTGAGCCGAAGCCTGAAGGATCTGGAAGATGCTAATTTAGGAAGCTCATCCTGTGACCATGAGCAGAGAAGCCTGCCAGCAGCCACAGCTCTCTGTCACAGATGGTGAAAAGCTAACCAGGGGAAGCAAAGGGAGGAGAAGAAAGAATGAACAAGAGAGACGTGGCAAGCAAGGACCTCTTGGCACGTTGGCCACCAAAGGCAGCAGCCAGTGCAGCAGGACAAGGCAGATATGGGTCCTGAGGAAATCTGTTGGCCGATGCAGCAGAGGCCTGCCAGGGGGAGACAGGACAGGATTTGAAGATTCCAGGACTGGGTGGGTGGCTCAGGCCTCTGGGAAGGGTTCGGCAGGCTTCTGGAAAAGGCCAAGGGGCACTGGGTGCTGGAGCTGTGTCCTCTTGGTGTAGGTGGCAAGGGAGGCCCCAGGAGAGAGGTGGCCCCTGGAAGCAGGGGTGGGGAAGGTGGAAAGGGGGTGCAGCAGAGCAGCTGGAAATCAGCAGGGCTGATTGGATTTGGTGACAGGGAAGGGAATAGAGACCTCAAAGATCTTTCAGGGGATGGCTGGGTATATGAGTGCCACTCAAGGGTTAACGATGCTGCAGGTGACAAAGGTGGAAGTCGTGGGTGCAGACTAGTCTTTGAAGGATCTGGCAGGGAAGAGAGCACAGGATGGATAATTAGCTGCAGGAGAGGGGGTCACAAAGAGGTTGGTTTTAGACAGGGGAGATCTGAGCATGCTCACAGCCCAGGTAGGGAAGCAGTGGTAATAGGAGATGAATCAGAGCAAAGAAAAGTTGAGAACAGACCCCTTCTGCCAAGCACCTAAGCAGTTCCTGGCTGGACACAGGGCTCTGTGTATTCACAGACCTGGAAGTCTCTGGCTCTCCCCAATCCCATAGTCCCCCTCCCAGTGCTGGGACCTAAGGCTCTGCTCAAAACCCATCTCAGTCCAACGCACAGCCAGTCGTTTGCCAGCCACATCGTACACAATTAAAGACTGTCTTCCCCCACACCAGCTCCTCATCGTCTGGCAGGCACTGCCCAGCCCCCACCCTGACCCAGCCCACAAGGCGCCAGCCATGGATTTCTTGGCTTCCCTGGCATTGTCTGTAGCCAAGGAGGTGCCTCTGGACAATCCACCTGCCACGCACCACTGCCTGAAGTCCCCAGCTGGCTCCACCATGTGATGGGCACATCAGAGCTCCCACGGTGCACACAGCCCACCCCTCCTATCTAGCACACACACACAGCTTCCCAGACTGCTCAACACCACCTCCCAGGGCAGCACAGCAAGTAATCCTGTTCTTCTCCTCCCTGCACTGGGCAGAAGGCAAAACTGAGGCAGGGGGGATTCCATGACTTCTGTTGGACTTAGGCAGGCTGGCATGCAGACTCCTGAATGCCTCCTTCATTTCTCCCCAGCCTTCAAGTAGTGCCCTTAACCACCTTCTGTATATTCCAAGGGAGAGAGAGGCCCTTAAGCCTGGGAGCAAAGCCAAGCATGGTTGTGCACTACTGTAATCCCTGCCTTCTGAGAGGCTGAGGCAGGAGGGTTAATGGTGTAAGCCCAGCTCAGGTGAGTTAGTTACTTAGAAAAATCTTGTCTTAAATAAATAAATAAATAAATAAATAAATAAATGGCTTCAGATGAAGGCCCTGGGTTCAATCTCCAGTACCACAAAAGAGAGACACAGGCAGACAGACTGGGGGAAAGAAGGGAGGAAGACAGGACAGAAGTTCACAGCAGCATTATTCATAGTAGCTTAAAAGTAGAAATGAACAAGTTGTTCACCAATTATTGTCACCAGATTAAATTCACCTAGTTAAAAAATTATAACAGCTTTATTGAGATATAATTTACGTGTCACAAAGTTCACCCATTTAAAGTGTACAATTCAATGGTCCTGAATACTGCATTTAAAGAATAGTGCAACTTCACCATAATTTTATTTTAAAACATTTTTATCACTATCCCTCCCCAAAATACCTTACACCCAACAGCAGTCACCCAAGCACAGGCAACCACTGATCTACTTTCTGTCTCCAAGGATCTGCCTGTTCAGGACACTCTGTACCAGTGGAATCGTACATCATACGGTCCTTTGAGGCTGTTCCCTCTGGCCGGCATAATGTTCCCAAGCTTCATCAGAGTTTAGCACAAGTCTTAGTTACTTTTCTCATCGCTGAGACAAAATACCAACACACACAAGTTAAAGGAGAAGAGGTTTATTTAGCTCACCATTTGTAAAGGTTTCGGTCCTTAACTGGCTGCTCCAAGGCAGGTTGGTTTTGCAGAGGAGAAACAGTTGATGGAGGGCAGAAAGTAGCAAAGCAAAAAGGGGCAAGACAAGCCCCTTTCTGTTCCTTATATTGTATCCAGGCTCCCAGGATTAGGGTGGTGCCAAGCCAATTAGTGGACAGATTTAGTAATCACTCACCCTTAATCCTCGTGCCTTTAATCCGAGCATTACATCATGAATCAATCACACACTTTAGATCCAGTCACCTCAGAAAAAGCCCCACCTATGACCACATGAGTCTTTGGGGGGAGGGGGAGACACCTAAACACAAACCATAACAGCTCACATCAGTATTTCATTCCTTTTATGGCTAAATAATATTCCATGCTATGGACACATCACATTTTGTTTTTCCATTCTTCAGTGGCTGGACATCTGGGCCATTGCTACTTTCTAGCTATTATGAATAATGCTGTTTTGAACAGTCACACATGTGTTAGTGTGAACATATATTTTGATGGGGAGGGGTGGATATTTCTAGAAGGCCTTTCCTTTTATTTATCTCCTATACCATCACATGGCCTACATGGAAGCTACTATGTTCCCCTTCAGCAGATTAAAACACAGAGACTCAGAGGGAGGCTTGAGACCATTAAGGGTTAAGAGTCAGGTCTCCAGATTCCCAGTCCAGGATTCTTCCATTGCATCACACGCCAGCCTTGGGGCATTTGCAGTTCCCCTGTGGGGACAAAGCATAAGGAACTGAGACCCAGTACCATCAGCGTGAACAATCACCTCGATCCTCTGCAGCCCCAGTGAGGTGCTTTGCAGATCGTGTCCCAGGTGCAATGGCTGAGACAGACACCACAGGCCTCTTGGAAGAAATTAGTTTTTACCCAGCTGGGTAGAAAGTGAATTGGAGCCCAGTGAGCCCTCTCTGCAGCCAGCGCCCTGGGCCCTGGGAAGCTGCCACAGAGCCCACAGCGCAGCTTTCTCAGTGATTCCTCCGAGTGCGGGTCACCTGGCAGGGACGGAGGCCAAGGGTGGAAACACCAGGCATTCACCCATCTCACGGAGGAGCCCTACTGCCACACAGCAGCTGCATGTCCCGGGTTCACCCCTTCTACCCTTTTTTCCTGATCTTCAACAAGTTCTCTCAGATCTGCCCTGTATCCTGAACCCAGCCACGTCACCAGAGAGCACTGAACTGAGAAAGGAATTTACACCAAGCGCATTTCCTGTGCCAGGGCATAGAGGTGACCCATGCCCTGCCAGCTCTGTGCCCTCGGTGTGTCCTAAACTGCAGGCCAGGAGAACAAACAGCTGCTTGCCAGAAAGCCAGTCACTCAAACTGGCTTGAGGACAATGACGCGGAGAACGCTTTAGTTTGCTATACAAACGCATGCTAAATATCACATGTCCAGATATACCACAAGAACACAAGAAGGCAATCCAACAGCACTTCACAAAGGGTGACTGCAAAAGACGATGAATGCTTACTTTTTTTTAAGACATGTAAACATTAACACCCCACCCCCACCCCCGAAAATATTCGCTCTCACTTTGAGCACACTTTCCCCATCCTTCTGGCCACTTTGGGAAGCAGCTCTGGGAGCCTTTTGTTGTGTCTTTAATCGCATTGTTGTGGCTGCCTCGATGTCCTGAATCCACGTTTAGCTTTCATGGCCATTTCTTACTCTGGGGAAGGGCCACAAGTCGCACAGCGGCAGATTTGGTGAATAAGGCGGGTGAGGGCCTTATGCCTTTAGAGCCTGTCTTTCCATTGGATGACACGTGGCAGCAGCATTCACTGTATTTTTTTTATCACATCTCCTAAAGACACTCGCAGGAGTGGACTTCCAGCGTGGGAGAGTATTATGAGACAGATTAGTAGCAATGTGTATTTTACTGTAATAATTTTAATTTTTATTTAAAGAGACACCTTAAAAAAAAAAACAGTCCCTGTATTGTGCCGATGAGGAGAGGGCCAAATTTTCCCATTCCACAGACGAGGCCACTGAGACCCAGGGAGACAGAGTCTTGGATTTGGGGAGCCAAACCCAGAAGCTTCCGCGCTCTCGGGCCGTTGACTGGGCCTCGGGGTCCCCCTGCTGGCCGGCCGCGAGCTGGGCGTGTGGCTCGGAGCCCCTAGGCCCGCCTGGCTCACCGCAGCTCGGCCCCTTGCCAGCGCTGCTCCGAGGAAGAGGAGGAGCCATAAAGGATCCCCGGGTTGAAGCGCCTGCAGTGCAGTTCCCCGGGCTTGAGTGAGGGCGCTTCACCAGGTGGGATAGGGCCCAACGAGAAGCAGCCTGCGCCTGGCTCCCCGGCCTCCGGAGGCGCTCCGGACTCACCTGCAGAGCTGGGAGCCAACCGGCCCGCAGCCGAGCACGCCCAGCCCACCTGACACCCAAAAGGTGCCTCGGGTCTCCTGCCGCGCAGTCCCAAGGTCTTGCTTCCGCAGCGTTACCCCACACTCTTGTTCCTAGGCAAAATCTCTTAAATCTGCCCGCCGGGTTGAGAGCTCTCCCACCTGCCGAAATCTCTAGAGGCTTGCCCTGCCTCCTGTAGCTGCTCCTGACAGTGAGAGGCTGGCACCGACCCAGCGGCCTGTTACCTCAGGAGCCCGCTCAGACCCAGACCCTGCTTCGAATGAGCACGGTCTCTAGAACCAAGCAAGTCTGCATCGGGGTCTCACTTTGGTCCCTTCTCAGCGTGTGGTGTGTACGTTGTCAACCAAGAAGCCTGTTTTCTTATCTGTAAACTGCAAATAACATTTCCTCCCAAATAGGCTGTTGGGAGGATTCGGTGAGGGTTCGTGATGATGAGACTCATTGCCGATTTCATAATTCTTTAGACCTTTTCTACCCCCGAAACCTAACAAAAGAGAAACAGAGGAATCAGGCAGGAGTTCTGCACAGGAAAGTGGGGCGTGTCGCTGCCATGTGCTTGAGATTTCCCCCAACCTGGTCACCTCCTTGCGCTCCACCCCATCTGCAAGAGGAGGGGTGGCAGCTGCTTCCCTGCCCTGCCCATGCCTGACCCAGCCAAAGGCCTGGCACAGCTGCTGCAGTGGCCCAAATGCCTCGGGTTTAGGGCTAGGTAGGGGACAGCTGGGGCTGGAGAGCAGAAGAGAAGCACCCTTCTCTCTGTATGTCCGCTTACCCTGCAGCTTCCTGAGCCTCTCCGGGCAGCCTGGGACTCTGGCTCCATCCTTCCCAGGTTGCAGGGAGGGAGGCCCCTGCCCTCGGCCTCCAACATCTCCACCCCTAAGGCTGGACCCTTCGCCCCGCCCCTTTCCCCTGCTCCCTCCCTTGCCCACATGCTGCCCAGCTGTCACCGCCCCTGATCCGTGCACCGCTGCCTACAGCACTCATGAATCCCAGCATTCACACTCTGACCCCAGAGTCCCCACCTGTTCCTCTCGGTCTGAACAGCAGGGCCGTGAGGCCCCATCTGTTGTCCTCCATCCAGAACTCGGGGCGGGAGCCTCCACTTCCACCTGCCCAGAGCGGGTGGGAAAGATGGGTGGGAGGCAAGGTCTGATGGGGGCTTCATCTCCTTTCTCCCCTGTCACAGGCCCTCCAGCACTGTCCCAAACAACCCACGTCCCAGCACAAAGAAAGCAAATTTTCCAAAAGGACCTTTTGGAAATTTAACATTTTATTACTACATTTCATTTATTCATAGCCAGCCCCTCAATCGGGCCTGTCAGTGTATGGTGGCAAACAGAAACACGCAGCATGAGAGGCAATTTTAAATGAATCCTTTATTATACAAGTAACATGTGAACACACCTTTCTTGACTAAAAAACAAAAAGCTGAAACCACAGCAGTTCAGGCTCAGATTCCCTTTGATGAGTCCCCAAAGTCAGACCCTTTCCCCTGAACATTGTCATCAGCTTGAGGTACATCTTTTTGGGCATTTTATGTTTTTGCATGGTATAGGTTTGCATATATTAATGAATTAGATATAGCACTATTATTATTGTGTGGGTTTGGATTTTGTTATTTTTTACATTATTTGAAAGTTACAAATAATTCTTCAAGTAAATTCACTATACAAAGCCTTATCTGCGTAAAACCTGTAGCTCTGTGGTCGCTCTAAATGCTATACATCCTGTTCCTATCATGGACACAACCCATCAGAGCCATCTCCTTATTGATAGAGATTTATATGTGTCTCATTTTCTGTCATTACAATGTGACCCTATCACAAATTTGAGCCTTCTCCAACCTATTTACTCCTGCATTCATACCCCTTGTGAACAAAAAGATGTCATCATTTATACTGCTTTTAAGGGCAGAAAACTAGCAAACATGCCATTGTAAGCATTTTATTATAAACTTTTAGTAATTTTTTTTCAAAATCCCGGGACCCCATAAGATGATTTCTTTATCCACATACATAAAGGCAAAGAACTGCTCAAGGAAAGAACTTTAGCCAATGAGGTACAAGGAGATTTTTGAAAGACATGAATAAAAGTAAAAGGAGGAGAACGTGAACAGAAGGAACAAGAAAGGAAAAGAAATAAAAGACCATTCTTACTTATCACAGCATTCTCTTCAACAGGAAAAAACTAGAGCTGTCCAACAGAAAGAAAACAGTTAAGCACAACTTGGTATATGCATTCAACAGAGTATTATGAAGCCATTAAAATGATAATTATGAAGACTGCGTGGGAGCATGGAAAATGCTTCTAATATTAAGTTTAAAAGTAGGCTACAAAATTAAAACTACATTATGATTACAACTACACAAAATGATATGGGCATCTACAGAGAGGAAGGGACTATAGACAAATGAAACCAATCTGATTTGCCTTGGTAGCAGAATATGGGTTCTATCATTACGGCTTGCTTCCATTGCTAATGCTATAATGTTGTTTATATAACATATTATCAATGTTAAAGTCAAACAAGCCACGGAAAGAAGGAAAGAAAGGAAAGTGGATAAAAGAGAAGATGAAAAGGAGAGGAAGGGGAAAAGAGCATGGAAGAAGAAATGGGAGGTTGGAGGATAAGAGAAGGGAAATGTGAAAAAGGAGGCTGGAGAGTAACCCCATGT
This sequence comes from Dasyprocta punctata, assembly GCA_004363535.1. Taxonomy (NCBI): domain Eukaryota; kingdom Metazoa; phylum Chordata; class Mammalia; order Rodentia; family Dasyproctidae; genus Dasyprocta; species Dasyprocta punctata. Next base: position 102,051 of record RJWM01001435.1, on the reverse strand, counting down.
AACACAGGTCAGACATCTTTAGCAGCTGTGTCAGCCATGACTCTCAGGCCCTTCTTCCAGACCCTTTGGCCTGGAAACAGTTTTCACTGTACACCAAAACTGTACACCAAAGCTTACATTCTGTCTCTGACCTCCCCCTGCCTTCCCTCTAGTGCCTTCTGAAGCTCACCACAGAGCCAGGAATATAAGCCCAGGATTGTGTTCAGAGACTAGCTGGGTGGGGAGAGATGGAGGCATAAATATGTGAGCTAACTATTATGTCAATCAACAGATTCTCCAATAGATGGAATTCACTGGAAGTGAGAGCCGCAGGTCCCAGAATCTTTGCAGAGCAAGGACATTTGAGCTAGGTCTCAAAGGATAAGTAAGAAATTGTCAGGCATAGAAAGGGGAGCAGTGTCCTAGGTAAAAGACACATATGCAAAGACACTGGGGCCTCCATAGGCACCAGTGCCACATATATTACTATCGTACATGGCAAGATGTGGAGCTTGAGAGGAACAGAAGCAAGAAACAAGGCCTTAAAAATTTAAGGGGCAATTAGAAGCATGAACAAGTTCAATCAGCAAAAGGGTACGCTGATTGGTCCTTTAGAGAGAACACTCTTGAAGCAATGAGGAAAGCGAGTGTGAATGGGGCAAAGTGAAGAGAAGGAACAACCATTAGGAGTTTCTTGCAAAAATTCTGGTGAGAAAGAGCAATATCCAAAGATGGGGCAGTCAACAGAGCGGGGTGAGGAATTCACTGAAGAAATCCTGATGTAGAAATTCTAGGACTTCAGGCATCCAGCGAACATCTTTGGAGGGCCTACCATGGCACCAGGTATTCAGAGATCAAAGGCAGTGCACATTCTAAGTGGGGAAGGTGAACAGGGAGTCGCTTAGTGACAGATTGGTGTGAAATGCACTGCAATGGAGATTAGCAGTGTGGCCACCAAGACAGGAACTGATGCGCTGTGCGAAGGGAAAGAAGAGCAGTGTAGCATGACTCCTGGGGCTCAGCCTCACACTGTGAGTAGAGTGTGGTTGTCATCTGAGATGGAGCCTGGGTTAGGGCAGCTCTGGAGGCTGATGATAATTCTGTCTTGGACTTCTCACTCCTCCTTTGCACCTACTCTATTCAAAAGGGACAAATGTCAGTTGTCTGCTCAGTGAATGAATTACATAGAAAGTACTAAGAATAACCAAAAGGAGCAAAAGAACCAAGTCACTAAAAGTAGTACATAGTGCCTAATAAACATGAATTTAAACAAACAAACAAACCAAAAAATAAGTCAAAAGAGCAGAAACTAAGGTGGGCTTGGTGGTGCACACTTGTAATCCCAGCACTTGGGAGGCTGAGCAGGAGGATCGTCACAAGTTTGAGACCATTCTGGATTACAAAGTGAGCTCAAGGCCAGCCAGAAGGACATAGCGAGACCCTGTCTTAAAAAGACAAAAAAAAAAAAAAAAAAGAAAAAGTGCAGAAACTTAAAGCAAAATCATATTCATCAGGGTGCCTCCCTCTCCCCACCCATGAGACCAGAGGGATATTCATGGACTACTATCCCTGAAAACCAGTCCATAGGAGACTTTGGACAAAACAGGAACTCACACTGCCAAGAAGAGGTTGTTTAAAAAAAAAAATCAAAGCTAAAAATATGCAAAAACTGAGCTCCCTGCTGGGAGAGGAGGCTCCTGAGATGATAGGGAGAGATGAGGCAGAGGGGCCTCAGCTGTCGATCCCGAGGGACAGAACTGTGCAATGCATTGTTTGAAAAGTATATACTTCGCACATGGCAAGTTACATCGATTTCATGATACCACAGAGGAAGTCACCATAATAGTGAATTTTTTGTTGTTGTTGTTTTTATGCTGCAACTATGTGAGTGAACTGAAATTTAGATGGAAAATGAAGCTGAGTTTGGAGCCATTGTTTATACTGATGCTGGTGGATGGTGAAGTCATGGAAATTTGCTGGAAAGATTCACTGAGTTGCTTCCTCCGATGAAAGGCCACAGGGAATGAAAGGGCTTTGAGCTCTTCAGATTGCAGGTCTTACTGATGCACAAGACATGTAAACACACTAATCTTGCTGACATCGGCTGATGCCCAAGTTGAAGTTACACTCGATAGGTGAACGCTGGACCTGCGGAACTATGCCAAGAAGAGTAAAATCTCCAAGAGTGAAGAAACACAGTGCTATTCAATAAACTCAAAATCATGGGTCAGGAAGAAGGTTCAGATTTTGACAATCAGGAATTTACTTTAGGTTTCTGTATTTTTTACCTTTTTGAAGTTAACCTCTGTTGACTGCATGTAGGGTCCAGGAATGATTCCACTTGTGTCTCATGTTCATTTGAGACCCGCAACAAACCTATGTGATTGTTTCTAGTATTCCAATTTTACTAATGATGAAACTGAGACACAGAGAAGTTCCAAGGTAACAACTGTTAAGTGGGACAGTCTGGCTCTGGTGCTTAATTTTCAGGAAATTATTAAGGTGAAAATGAACCATGTTCAGCAAGATGACTCAGTTTTCCTAGAATTTTATTATTTATTTATTTATTTATCTTTTTTGAGACAAGGTCTCGCTATGCAGTTCAGCCTGGGCTTGGGCTCACTTTGTAGCCCAGGCTGGTCTTGAACTTGCAAAATGATTCTCCTGCCGCACCCTCCCAAGTGCTGGGATTACAGGAGAGCACCACCACACCCGGCTTTCCTAGAATTTTAGAAAGCATGAGCTAAGTCCCCTCAGAACGTGACATGTCCAGTCATATGGTCTAACTCTAGGCAGTACCTGGGTCCATTTTTTTCTTTTTTGTGAAATGACTGAGACCTGCACTGAGAGCTGTTATGGTGAAGTGTATCTGGAGCATATTGATGTGACCCTGACTAAGTACACTGTGGCTGCACTGACTACATACCTGTCCTCAGGGACTTCATCAATGCTCTCAAAATTGACCCATAACTAGCACAGACCTCCAAGAGCGTACAGTGTTAACCCAGCTGCCTTTGTCTGTGTCTGTACTGCTGTGAACAATCCACATATTTGTTCAGCCAGCTTCAGCATTCTATTAATTTTTAAAAGCTGTAGACTTCGATTCTGAGGTATAGCAGAGCAGTTTACTGATTAATTCTCTCAGTAAGGACAACCACAAATACTGAACAAAATATTTAAAACCTCTGTTTAAATGCATCAATAAACTAGAAAAGAATGAAAGGTAAAACCAGAAGCCCAGAATCATGTGAAAGCAGGCACCCAGAGACTTGCACCAATGTTATTTACATTGAGCTTCAATTTTCACGAATTGACAAAGCTCCCAGGGCTTGTCAATGGTGAGGAATCTAATAGGAGACCCTAGAACAAACCCATAAACCTGGAACCCAAAGGCCATAATTCAGCATAGTGCCCTCAAGGTGTCAGGCAGTAGCAAGTGAAAGACACTCCCAGAGGAATGAAAAATACCTTCAAGAGGCAGCAGAGGATTCCTACTGACATAGTTCTGAGAAACTCAAGTGTGTTAGCTCTCCATCATTGTAACAAAATATCTGAAATAAATCAACTTCCAAGGAGGAAAGGTTTATTTTGTCTCATGGTTTCAGAGGTGACAGTCCATGGACATTTGGTCCTGTTCCTTTAAGCACGTGGCCTAAAGCATCACAGTGAGAAGCATACAATGGAGCAAAACTGCTAACCTCATGGTGGCCAGGAAGCAAAATGAGAGGAAGGGGCTGGTGCCCCAATATACCCTTCAAGGACACACTCTAATAACCTAACTTCCCTCCATTCAGCTCCACTTCCTAACGTTCCCACCACCTCCTAATAACACCACCAGCTGGAGACCAAGCCTTCAGCACACAAACTTTTGAGAAACATTTAAGAGTCAAGCAATAAAAATAAACTTACAGTTAAAAAAATTCACAAAACACAGGAAAACAAGAAGATGTAAGCAAGAGACTATCAAGGAAAAAACCAAGAGCATAGTGGGTCTCAACTCAGGACAATTTGCCCTCCAGGGGGCATTTTGGTGTCTCAACTAAGACAGTAGGACGAAGGTTGCTGCTGGCATCTGGTGCATGGAAGCCAGTGAAGCTGCTCAGCATCATGCAATGTACATGTCTGCTCCCCACTCCAAAGATTTATCTGCCCAGAATGTCAACACTGCAGAGGTTGAGAAAGCCAGAGAAACTGAAACAGTAGCATCATATGAACAAAGTTCTATATTGGAACTGTTGTGGGGGAGTGAAAATCTAAGGACAAACATAAAGAAATAAAAGCAGAAATTTTAAATAGGAGTAAAGAGAAAGGTCAAATACTATCAAGAAATTTTTAATTACCACATAAAGTTTCTAAAAATGAATTAAGTAAAACAATTAAAATTTAAAAATCAGTGGAATGACCATTTTGGAAAATACCTTGAAATTACCTAGTAAAGTTAAAGATATCCAGAATCTATGACCCAACTATTGAATTTCTAGTATATAACCTAGAAACTCTCAGCTGCGTGTGTTCAAATGCACAGCAATGTTCTTAGCAGCTTTGTTGAAAATACTGTCCTTCAAAAAAGGGGAAGAAATAATTCCTAACCACCAAAATAGAATGAAAAAGTATGGTATATTCATACAGTAAAATATTTCACAGCAGTGAATGGAGATGAACCACTGATGAAAATGTAGATTTACCTGTAAACATAAAGTTGAATAAAAGAAACAGACCCAAAGTATGTACTTTGTTTGTTTTTTTCTAAGTAAGCAAACAAAATCAGACGTCACTAACAAAACTACTTTAGATAAAGAAATGATTACATAACTGTGAGGGTAGTGGTTTCCCCTGGTGAGGGAAGAGAAAAGAGACCAGGAAAAGAAACAGAGTGGGCTTTGGAGCTTTTGGTGATATTCTATTTCTAGAGTGGTTACTCAGGTATTTAGTTTATAATTCATAGTAAAGCTATATGTCTGTATTTTTTCACTTTTCTGAGTCGTGTTACATTTTTTCCAGTCTGAAAGTGTTTTAAAAATAACGTGGACAGGTTTAACAGCAGCTTAGACAAAACCAAAGTAAGAATTATGAACAGAAAAACCTATCTAAAGAGATTACTCAGAATGCAGTTCAGAGAGACAGGAGATAAAAAGCATGAAAGAAAGATTAAATTGGAATTCCAGAAAACAGGAGAAAGAGAAGACATAGCATTAATATTTAAAGAATAAATGTCAGAAAATTTCTCAGAACTGCATAATAAATAACTGTTAACTAGTAAACTAGGGCAAGCAGTGAAAACAAGTTGTAATCCACACCTAGAACATGCACAGAGCAATGTTCAGAATGTCTAAAATTTTCAAAATTAAAAAGAAAAAACTACAAGAGAAAGATCTGTGCCTCCCAAGAACCTGCCGTGTTGGGTCAGGGGGGATCCAACCAGAAGACAACTAGCCTGCCTTCCTGGTGAGCGGTGCGAGCAGTGCAGATTCTAGGAAGAGAAAGATCTGAGCCTACCAGCGCACAGACTGAGACTCAGCAACACCCCCCACCCACCCGGTAAGCAACTAGCTGGTTCGGAGGACTGGCTAAGTTGAAAGCAACTTTCAGGTACATAAAGCAACTAAATGCTTGTATTGTTTGGTTGATTTTGAAGGCCTGGGGCCAGCAGTCTGAGTATCTCTTGGGAGGATGACAGTATGCAATGTAGCAAATATGGGGGATTCCGTTCTATCTTGTCTTTGAGGCCCAATAGTCTCACTGTTTTGCTTTATTCTGATTAATTGTTTCACTTTATTCGATATTCTGTTTTGATTGGTTTTATTCTGTTTTGTTTTTGGTTTGATTTTACTATAGCTGATGGAATGGTCAACTATTGTGAAAATAACAAGATATACTACAGTAACTATTGTTTTCCTAGTATCCTGCTTTCAAGTTCTGTACCAGTTCTACTGCTTTGTTTTGACTGACTTTGTTCTGTTATGTTTTGTTGGATTTTACTATCTTTAAAATAAAAGAAAAAACTATCAAAAAACAGAAAAAAATATATAGTCATACATCATGCAGACAGGGGTATAACCTGAGATATGCATTACTAGGCAATTTCTTCATGGTGTGAACCTCAAGTTCTGACACACATTGGATGGCACAGGTCAATCACTTGATGCAGCCCTTGATGCAATCAAAAGAAAAGGTAAACACCGGATGGCTGTGGCTGTTGCTGACAAGACACGGCACCTCACTGTGCAGTAATTTTTTTTTTACAAGTGGAAGGAGTAAACTCTAAAATACTGATAAGTAGTCTAGTGTACTATAAACACATAAACCAGTAATGCAGCCATTTCTTATCATTGGTATTATGTACTACGCATTATTGTAAAAGCTGTTTGATAAAACTGGCAGCACAGCAGGTTTGTTTACACCAGAACTGCCACAAACATGTGAGTAATGTGTGCTGTAATGTTACAACAGCTCTGATTTCACTGGGTGACACAGGAAGTGTTTAGGTCCCTATAATCTTACGGGACTATTAGCATACCTGTGGTCAGTTGTTGACTTAAATGTCATTATGCAGCCCATGACTATATAAACTTCAAGTTACAATCATACTGACAGCTTTTTCTGTGAATTGTAAAAGCCAGGGGACAGCTGGGTATTTATCTCAGTGGCACAAGTGCCTGCCTGGCAAACACAAGATTGTGAGTTCACTCCCCAGTACAAAAAAAAAAAAAAAAGGAACAGTGAAATAATAGTATGCTTGATCTAGTTAAAAATGACAACAACAAAAATTCCCATTATAACTCATTATACCTAATGAAAACATTTTTCATTTTTAAAAATCATTGAGTAACTCATGAATAAAACAACAAATCAAAATGAAAAAAACTTTTTTTTGGTTTTTTGAGGCAGAGTCTGGCTATGTAGCCCACGGTGGCCTTGAATTTATGTTGATCCTCCTGCCTAAACCTCCTGAGTTCTGGAATTAAAAGTGTATGCCACCATGCCCAGTTTAAAATATTTTTTAAAAAGTTTAAAACCAAAAACATTGTATGTAAAATTTGTGAAATATAATTAAAATCATACTTTTGGGAGAAATAAGTTTAAAAACCAAAAGACTAAAATTTAATATGCAACACAGTCAATTTAAGAAATTCAAGAAAAAAATCAAACTCCAAGTACAAAGAACAAAATAATAAAGATACAGAAATAATACAATTGAAAACAATAGAGAGACTCAATAGTGCCAAAATTAGTTTTTTGAAAAATCTAATAAAATCAATAAAACTTTGGCAAAAATGATCAAGTAAAAATCAAAAGCTATGACACAAAAGTAATCAAGGTATGAGGCAAAAGTATATAGGCTAAAAGGATTTTTTTAAGATAATAAGATAATATCAAGAAAAACTTTTTTTGTCAAAAATTTGAAAACTTAGATGAAGTGGAAAAATTCTTAGAAAAACATAACTTATTGAAACAAATTCAAGAAGAAAAAACCTGAATAATCTAACACCTGAAAGTTCTAAATAAGACACAGAAAGAGGAGAAGAAAAAAATGGAGAAAGGGAGAAAGTTATCAGAACTAACAAAGAGGAATCAAAATTATTATTTTTCATGAATGGTTAAGATTATCTATACAGGGCCGAAATATAGCTCAGTGATAGAACATTTTCCTAGCATGTGTAAAGACCTGGGTTCAATCCCTAGCACCACACAAAAAAATATACTATCTATGTGTCAAAAGTTAAATAATTCACAGATAAATGAGCAGAATAACTAGAAGCATTTGACAAAGTCACTGGACACAAAGTCAATACACAAAAATCAATTTCACTAAGTCAATTTCATTTCCATGAACAAAAAATCCATTTATTCCCAGTAAAAATAGAAAAATATAACTTTCAAAACTATGGCAATGCAAAAATAGCATCAAAATATAAGGTAACTAGGAATAGCCAGGCGTGGTGGCACACACCTGCAATTCCAGCACTCAGGAGGGTAAGGCAGGAGGATCGTTGTGAGATGGAGACAAGCCTGGGCTACAAAGTGAGTTCAAGGCCACCCTGAACTGCATAGTGAGACCCTGTCTCAAAAAATAGGGCCGGGGATTTAGGTCAGTGGGCTAAGTGCCTGCCTGGCAGGCGTGAGATTGTGAGTTTGATCCCTGGTACCAAAAAAAAAAAAAAAGGTAACTAGGAATAAACCTTTTAAAAGACATACACAATTTTTGTGGAGAAGTATTTTAAAGCTTTCTTGAGAACCCTTAAAGGAGAATTATTTAATATAAGAAACACTTGTGGAGAATCCAGTAAATATCAAGTGAGTCTAATGTTTTAACAATTAGCAACACAATACATCTCCATAACATTCTAAGATAAAGGCATTATTGTTATAATCACCCCACTTGCAGAGGAGGAAAGTAGAAATTTTCCCAAGGTCAAAAATCTCAGTGGCAGGGCTGGAACTTGAATTCAGCAAGTTTGGCTACCAAACAACGCAATTAGAATACAAAAATCATAAAGATATCAGTTCTTCCCCAAATATTTTTTTTCTTCCCCAAATACTCTGCAATTTCAGTGTAACTCCAATCAAAATCCCAGGAGGTGCCACAGGTTCAGGTGTAGCATCTCTCTAGAGTTTGAGATTCATTTAATTGTTGGGGTGAATCAATTTTCTGCTTTGACTCTTGTTGAAGCCAAGAACTGAACAGCCCTTTTATTAAGCACCTACTGTGTTGCTTCTAGCTGAGAAAAAAATGGATTATATTAGATTATTCCTCACAGTGAGATTTTTAAACACTGGGTAAAACTGTCCAAAAATACAAAGAGCAACAGTGTTAGCCAGGACTTGAAGGGTTAAGAGCCAAAGAAAAGGGAAATGATTGAACCCAGTAGTATAAAGATAGTTCCCTCACCAAAGCATTTGCCTTCCTGGGTGTGGTGGCACAGACCTGTAATCCCAGCACTCTGGGAGGTTGAGGCAGGAGGATTGCAAGTTTGAGCCCAGCCCAGATAATTTAGCAACTTATCAATATCCTGTCTAAAAAAATTTTTGCCTAAGTAATACAAATGAAAGATAATGCTACAAGAAACCAAAAGGAAATTTTGGCAGTGTTTATGGTTCAAGGAAGACCATATTGGAGTTGGGAGCCACAGGCCTCCAGTATAAACATGAGAAAAACAAAATCTTACAAGTAAAGGTGTCATGGGACCAGATGCTTCTCAATTACACCAAGTTAATCTGATCAAAAACCTACATGCCTGACAGATGAAAATTAAATCTTTATCTGGGGCTTCTATAATTTATCAGAAACAACAACCAGAAACCAAATCAAAAATTAACAGCACATAAAAGATTAAAAAAAAGAAGGGGGAGAGATACTCTCCTCAAAAGAAAACTCTTACCCATAGGTAGTTCTGAATTTTTATTTGCAGACTTTTTTATTAGTATATATTTGCATTACATAATAATTAACATTCATCTTGAGAAGCTGATACATATACATATCTCATTTTGATCATTTTTATACCCCCTGTCAAATACAGACTCTAACTATGATTAATATATCTGGAAAACCTATTAGAAGATAGCATAATAAAAGAATACCTCACTAATAACCTAATGGACAGTAGCAGAGTAATGGAATAATAAGTAAATTAATACAAAGAAGGCAAAAAATTTTTAAAAAGAAAAACATGGGACAAATGCACAAAAATAATGTGCTAGGTTTAAACCTCATATCTACAATTAAATAATAATTAATTGAATATTTCAAATAAAGATATAGGCAGACTCAATTTTTTAAAATGCTGCTGGCAAGAGACATACTCTAAATAGAAGTTCAGAAAAAGATAAAAATAAAAGTATGCAAAAAATCCAAATACTAATCAAAAAAAGGCTGGTATGGTTATACTAAAATCAGTCAAAGTAGACTTTAAGGCAAAATGTGTTACCAAAAATAAAGAAGTGAACCATAATTAAAAGAATGATTTATCTTCAGCAGAAGATAAATAAATTCTGTACATTTATGCATCTACTAGTATAAACAGATGATGTAAGAACCAACAAAATGAACAGGTAATATGCAATTAAAATTGGAAGTTTTTACCACACTTGTATTGTAACTGATGGACTAACAAGCCAAACAGCAAGGATAGAGGAAATTCAAATGGTGTGATTAACAAACTTAAAAACTAAACTCAACACATGGAGCATGCAAATATTTTTCAAGTGCACAAGGGTTATTGACCTGGTAAAGCAACTCCCACATGACTCAGAGACAAAGAACATACAGAAAACTCCATCACTCACATAGGAATTGTCTCAGTCTATCTTCTGCTGCTATGATAGAATACTACAGACTGAATAAAGTGCACTTATTGGCTCGCAGTTCTGAAAACTGGAAAGTCTTAAAGCTGAGAGGCTGCATTTGGCAAGGGCTCCCTTGCTATATCCTAACAGTGGAAGGCATCATGAGAGGGTGTTTTAGTTATTTTTCTTGTTGCTGAGACAAAATACCTGACACTCAAAGTTAAAGGAGGAAAGGTTTGTTTCAGCTCACAGTTTGCAGAGGTTTCAGTCCATAGTTGGCTGGTTCCAAAACAGGGCAGCATGGCAGAGGGGCACAGCAGAGGAGAAACAGTCCATGATGTGGCAAGCAGAAGGCAGGAAGTATCAAGTATCAAGTAAGCAGCAGCAGCAGCAGCAAGCCTACCTTGCCTCTCTCCCTTTATATTCCATCCAGGTTATAAGCCTCTTGATTGGTGCCACTCCACCCAGGGTGGGACTTCCAATATCCACACCCAGAACTATGCTAATCCCAGTCAGTGGACTAATTTAGTGCCACACATCCTTAATCCCAGTATCACACAACCTCGATCCAGCCAGTTCTGAAAATCCCCACCTATGTGCACATGAGGCTTTGCAGGGACCCATCCAGACACAAGTCATAGCAGAGGAGAGAGGGGTATGGAACTGAACCTTTTATCAGGAGCCTGTTCCTCAAGGAATAGCACCAATCACACCTCTCCATACCACCTTTAGAGGACCCATCTCTTAATACCATCACAATGGCAGTTAACATTCTATATGAGTTTTGGAGGGAACATTCAAACCATTAGAAGAATTAACCAAAACGCTATCAACAAAAACATTAATAGAATATCTATCACTAAATGTTTGGAAGTCAAACACACTTCACAATGGAAATTAGAAAACATTGTGAACTAAATGATTCAGAAAACCCAATATATCAAAACATTGGAGATGCAGCCAAAGCAGTGCCTAAAAGGAAATGAATATATTGGAAAAGCAGCATTAATACATACACTATGAATAAATAAAGCCTGAAAAGTAACATAAGAATTCATCTCAAGAACCTATCAAAGAAGATCAACTTAAATCTAAAGAAAATGCATAATAAAGAGTATTAAGCCAGGCGTGGTGGCACATGCCTTTAATCCCAGCACTCGGGAGGCTGAGGTAGGAGGAGCATTGTGAGTTCTAGACCGGCTTGGGTTACAACACGAGCGCAAGGCCAGCCTGAGCTACATAGTGCAACCCTGCCTCAAAAAAACCAGGGCTGGGGAGTTTGGCTCAGCGGCTTAAGCGCCTGCCCTGGCAAGTGCAAGGTTGTGAGTTCAATCCCCAGTGCCACAAAAAAAAAAAAAAAAAGAGTCTTAATCAATAAAATGGGAGAAATATATATGGCAGAGAAAATCAACAAAATTCAAAAGTTAATTTTTTGTAAAGACTAATGGAATTAATAAACACTTAGCAAAACTGATCAAAGAAAAACATATTCCAATATCAGGAATTTTAAAAAGGGACATCATTACAAGTCAGAGCTACATTAATTTAAAAATATAAGTGGACATTATGGACAATGGCCAATGTTTGAAAATTGTCACTAAATGAAAAGATTCTTGAAATTAACTCTAAAAGAAATTGAAATTATTCCCTGTACCTAATAAAAATTCCAGTAAATTCTATTCCTAACAAGAATTCTAAAAAAATCTAATAAAAATTAGCTCCTATTTCTAATAAAATTACACATGCAATTTTAAATTTTCTCATAAAGAAATTCTACCTAGGTTCCTAAGTGAATTCCTGTAAGTATTTAAGGAAGGACTGGGCATGAATCTTACACAAACTCTTCACAATATTAGAAGAAAGAAAACACTTGTAAGTTTGTTTTATGGGAGTAATATAATCATGGTATCAAATTGTAGGGAGTTGTTGAAACTAGATATTGATCACATGTGTGGGGCTAAAGCAAGACCAGCCCTGAATACACAGAGAGCCCAAAACAAGCCACATAAACAAGCAGTTCCAGCTCCAAGAAGGCAAGGAGCCCAGGCCAGCCAGGTAAACAAGTTGCTAGGCAGCAGGGTTGAATTGACATCTTCCTCTTGAGTGTATGAATGGAGGTGCTACAGTGGTTAAGCAGTCCCTTCTCTACTACCAGGAGAGAGGGCTCCACCTGATCTCAGCTTTTCTCTCTTATTTTCTCATCCTCTCACTGTCCTTCCCTCCAGGAACATCTAGAGCTGCAGCCGGTTGCTACACCAAACTGTAACAAACTTTGCAAAAAATGGAAATGACACATCAATCTCCATCGTGAACATAGTTGAAAATCCTAAACATAATATTAGTTAACCAAACATAATGATTGATAGATAGATAGATAGATAGATCTTAAACTGTCAAAAATCAATGTAATTCACCATCCTTGTAGAACAAGGTAAAAGGCTGGGCATCGTGGCTCATGCCTGTAATCCCAGCACTTGGGAGGCTAAAATAGAAAGATTGAGAGTTCAAGGGCAATCTGGGGTACACAGTGAGCTCAAGACTGGCTTGGATTACATAGACCCTGTCTCAGAAGAAAATAAAACAGGAAAAAACAAATAAAAGAAGGCATGAAATCAGTAAATGTAGAAAAGGCATTTGATGATATCCAATAACTCACTTCTGGCAAATTCATTAAAATAAGGACTAGAAAAAAATGGGATCAATCTGATTTTTTAAGATATTCAGTTCAATTGGCTGTTACAAGGTGACCATTAGTTAATCCACTCCATCTGGTCACCTGATTTACAGCCCACATGCTGCTGCAATGCAGTGGGAAAATGAGTCTTTTGAATTAATCATATGGTATCAACTGGATGCCCATATGAAGGGAAAAGGATAAGTAAGTCTTTACTTCCCAACCTCAGACCACACACAACTCTCAGTTTTAGACATATAGACACCTGCATATGAAATGTAAAACAATAAAACTTCTGAGACAAAACAGAAAACTTATCTTCATGACCTTGAAATAAGGAAAGATTTTCTTAAACAAAAAGCATTGACCTAAAACAAATAACTGAGAAACTAGACTTCATTAAAATAAAAATGTCTTCAACCAAAAGACCTCACTAAGATAGTGAAAAGACAAATCAGAGTGGGAGAAGACATTTGTAATTTAATCACACACACACACACACACACACAACAAATGACACTGAGAATGTCCAAGGAACTTCTACAATCAATAAGCAAATGAAAATCTGTTATGGTTTGGATCTTAAATGTCCTCCAAAGGTCCATAAGATAAAGACTTGGTTACTAATCCATGACACAATTGAGAGGGACTGTGAGGCGAGCCTAGCGGAAGGAAGTTAGATCTTTGGAAGAAGGAAATTAGTGCCCTAAAACAAGATATGGAGAACTTGAGCCCCTTCCTGTCTCTCTCATTGCTTCCCAGACACCATGAGGTGACAAACTTTACTCTACCATATACGCAATGCCATGGTATCTTCCTTTGCCATGAACCCAAAAACTTAATGAAGTCAAGCAACCGTGAACTAAAAACCTCTGAAACCATGAGCCAAAATAAACCTTTCCCCCTTTTAAATTGATTTATCCCAGGTATTGTTATAGCAATGGAAGCACAATACAATAGAAGTGGACAATATATCTAAACAGGAATTTCACAAATACAGAAGTATGAATGACTAATGAACATATGAAAAATGCTCAACTTCATTTGTCATAGGAATATTCAAATTTTAAATCATTTTTATATGTTCTAGCCCCATTTAAGATGCAAACTCTGACTCAGCAGTCCCACCTCTATGCGTAATCCTAAAGCAACTCTTCCACACAGCAAACAAAGCAGCATGGAGTAGAATACTCACTGCAGCATTGTATTCAGTACTTCAAAACTATGGAAAAATATATTCCATAAGCAATAGAATTAAGAGATAACTGTGGTATAACTGCCCAATGGAATTCTGCACTATGATGAAAAGAAAATGAACTGCAACACTCACAAGAGAAGACACACACTTTGACTCCATTAATAAAATATTTAAAATGCATAAAATTAGCCAGGTGTGGTGGCACACACCTGTAAACCCAGAACTTGGGCGGCTGAAGCAGGAAGGACTGCTGCGAGTTTGAGGCCAGCCTAGGCTGCATAGTGAGCTCAAGGCCAGTCTGTACAGCGAGACCCTGTCTCAAAAAACCAAAACAAACCAAAAAGCAAAAAAAAAAAAAAAAAAAAAGGAAAAAATCAAACAGTATCTCATTTAGGGGTAGAAATGATAGAAATGGGATACAAACATTTTTCTATAAAGAAAAACAAGGGAATTATATAAACTATAAAATTGACAATGAGCATTATCCCAGTGCAGGGTGGCAATGGAATAAGATCAAAGGCAGTGCTGCCATCTTTATTTCTTCAACTGGATGGCAGGGATAAGAGCATTATTAAATTATTTTGTATATTATGATTTTATAAATATGTCTACATAGCAAAATTTGGTACAATTAAAACCTTACATACATATTGATTCTGATTGTGTGGCTCAAAGTAGAAGAAATACAGCCACCTCTGCACTGAGATTCACTGAATGGCAGGCCGCAGACGCCAGCATTGTCTCCAGGAAGCCCCAGTGAAGTGCTCTTCCTGAGAAGAGGGAATATTTGGGCCATTTTGCTTATGTAGTGCATTAGTCAGCTCAGGCTGCCATAACAAAATGCCATGGATTTGGGGGGCTTAAAACAACATAAGTTTATTTTCTCATAGTTCTGGAGGCTAGAATCTGAGACCAGTGTGTCTGTGTGCTTGGGTCATAGTGAGGGCTCTTGTCCTGCCTTGCAAGTGGCCCCCTTCTTACTATGCTTATGTAGCCTTTCCTTGGTGTGCATGTGCAGAGAGAGTAAGTTCTGTAGTGTCTGTTTCATTTACTTTTTCATCAGTGAGAGGCTATACCCAACACCCACAACTGTCAAGAGGAAAGGTTTATTTGACTTGCAGTTTGTAGAGGTTCCAATCCATACTTGGTTAGCTCCAAGGCAGGGTGGCACGGCAGAGAGGCATGCCAGAGGAGAAAGAGCTAATGGCATGGGGTAGGGAAATAGCAAGGGTAAGGTCAAGGTAGGAGGGAAGGAGATACACGGCTAGGGGTTATATCTAGATGGCCTTCCAAAGCCTCATGCACTCCTATGAGTAGGCTTTGCACTCATGGTGTGAGCTTTGGGGAGGTGACTAGATCATGAGGCCATCGTACTCCTGAGGAGATTAGTCCACTGATGAATTTATAGCTTATAGCTCAGGTGGGAAGTGAAGGCTGGTGGGAAGAGGGGGGGTCACTGTGGGCCATGGCCTGGAAGGACGTATGGTCATATACCCCTCTTCCTCCTCCCTTGATCTCCACTTCCCGCTGCCATGGCCTAATGAATGAATCTGGGGGAAGGAGCACATTCAGTTCTAAGCATGTACCCACCCAGATTAGTTATCACTTTGGCAGATTGGGAGGGCCTGAGGCACACAGGATTTAAGAAAATATCTTTAGGAGTGGGAATGAGAAAGTAAAAAGATCCCAAGGATTCTTTCCTCATTCCCCACCAAGGCTAAGCAGATTTGCTTGGCTTGGGAGATTCAGAATGCCACTGTTTCTGAGCCTATGGCTGCGAGTGGTGCCTGCCTCACAGTCCCCTCATCTTTCTAGGCACATTCTGTCTGCCTCACAGCTGCTGGTCCTGCCAGGCCATGGGCTGGGGCAGGACACTCAGCTTCTACGTGGTTTCTTTAGCTGGGCACTTCCTTTCCAGAGAAATATTCCCCAGAGATTTCCTCGACATCTGCAGTGATGGAGTATCCACAGACAGGCTTGAGATTGGAGAAGGCAGTACAAAAGAGAAGAGCTTTAAATTCTAGAGTGGAAAATTAAAATCCTGCCAGAAACAGAGGGAGATAGGGAAGGATGGAGGCAGGGATCTAGGAAGCTTCTGCTTTCGGTCTCTCTATTGGGGTTTCACAGAACAGATGGTTGGGATTTATTTATAACTTGCAACAGGCAGAGTTGAGATCCGTGAAATGCAAGAGGCTTGGCTAACAATGGTTTAGCCCAGGGTAGGGTCTGAGACCTCAGAAGGCTTCCTACAATACAGAAGTTTTTGTTGTGCAAGGTGCAGGGGAGCGGGGCCATACCATCACCTCACGGAGCCTAAGCCCCACCCTCCTGGCTAGATGGAAAGTCCTCCAGAGAAACACCCCTTTCAGAAAAATCATAGTCACACTAATAATTTAAATAATAACTAACATTTTATTAACTGACTGGGTGCCAGGAACTAAGCTAAGTGTATTACTGTCTCTATCTACAGAATGAGAAGACTCAGGCTTAGTGAGGATAAGTAAGCAACCTAAGGCCTCATGGTTCAGCACGATGAAGCTCTCTATCCACTCCATGTGGAGAGGAGGAAGGACCAAGGGACTACTACCTCCAACCATGACTCATCAGCCCTTTGCCACCTAACAGAGGCGAGATCCCACAGGGCAGACAACTGGACCAGAAGCTTTGAAGAGGGTGGAGAAGGGAACAGGGATCTTGAAAGATGTGGGGCTTAGCAAGCCCAGAAAAAGTATAGAAAGGAAACTCTGTGTGTGTGGGTCTGTATGCATTTATACAACCAGGCAATTACCCAGGTAAAGGTAATGTGATTATAAGTAGAAGATATTAACTGTGTACTCAATGAATACAGTACTTCCTGGTTCTTGAAGACAAGGCAGGCAGACTGCTGAAGTCCAATATGGCCCACTTCACTCCACCATCTGTCACCTTAGGCAAGCCACTCCCTCCTCTCTAGTTTTTACTTTCCTTGTTAAAAGGAAACAGTTGGTCTAAGATGCTTCCCAGCTCTGAAAATTTACACATCTATGATTTCACTGTGGTCCGCGATATGGGGAAGGAGGAGGCTTAGAGGTGTCAAAGGCCAGAGGTTGGCGACCAACCTCTAAGGCCAGGAGCCAAGCCCTGGCAATGACAGCCAGCAAGAGCAAAGCAAAACAAAAGCAAGTGGGAGATGCCATCTGCTCACCAGCTCGAGCCCAGGACCAGCATGTGGCAGGGAGGGAGGCTCTGTGAGCACCACTGAGAATGCCAGCACCCACTCCCAGGCTGCAGGCACTGGTGCCAGGCACCCCCTGCAAAAGGTGGATGGAATGTTCAGAAATTCACAACTCCAAGAGTGAGGCTGTCTGTCTCAGAACAAAGCCTCGGGCAACTCGATGCACCTCACCTACTTTGGGACTACAACAACTCCTTAGAAGGCCAAGGCATCTAGCCCCCTGACTCTGCTGGTCTACAATTCTGTGGCACTCTGAATGCCAGTCTCATTTTTTTCCCCGGTGAATGCCACCAAGATGCAAAGGGCCAGAAATTCACTCCAGGTCAAGAGCATGAGGCTAGGATATTCAGGTCTATCCAAAGAAGAAGTGCCCTTGAGCCAGGCATGGTGGCACACAACTGGAATCCAAGCTCTCAGAATGCTGAAGCAGGAGGATTTCTAGGAGTTCAAGGCCAGCCTGGGTTACATAGTGAGTTCAAGGGCAGTCTCAATTGTTGAGCAAGAGCTTCACACACACACACACACACACACACACACACACACACAAAGTACTAGCCCTAAAATCTCTCCATGAGACAAAGAAGGGACTTGCTTTAGTGACACGATGAAATGGCCCTACCACTCTGCTCAGCTAACCAACATGTATGCAGTGAATTTCCACATTGTGCACTTACAGATGACCTTCTGTATGCACACTCTGAAGTGGTACTGGTCACTTCAGTTGTCCAAGGACTGAGTATGAAGCAGTAGACTCTACTGGAGAAGACAGTCCTTTGACTTTGGAGGGAGCCAGGCTGGGTTGTAATCCTGCCTCCACCTGCCATTAGCACCACGAGCAAACTTCTTAACCATGACTCTCAGTCTGAGAATGGGACTAGCATCTATTGTATAGAATCACTGTGGGAATTAAATCATTAATGTGTCTAAAGCATTTATCCCAGTGCCCAGTAAACAGGAAGGTCCTAAATGATGATGTGGCTGTTGATGATGGCATGATGAGGATAATCACATTGCTCCCCCCCACCTCCGCCATGCAATCTTAGGCTGGGCCCAGGGTGCTTTCCTTTACCATCCAGTTCCTAACAGTCGACACCAGATGGAGAATGACCTATCTGGCTCTAGGTTCAAGAATCTAAGAAAACACTATTCCTGGCACCTGGACCAGGAAGTGTGAATGCCTCGCCAGCCAACAAAGAAGCAAGTGCTTTCAGACATCTGCTCACAGTCAGGAAAGATGAGGAACAGATGAATAGGATTTGGAAAGCCAGTCCCCACAAGGCAAAAGCAGTTTACTGAAAACCCAGGGCGGGGAGGATCCAGCTGGGAAGGAAGATTCCTGAGTTCCTATCCCAGGCCAACTCCCAAGGCCTTCCCTTCCCATCACAATTGCAGAAAAGCAGTTCATAGGTTGTGGGAGCCAGGGTTACAAGTTGAAAGGCAAGGCTATGTCTCAGATGGAACAAAGTTGCAAATCCTGGTCATCCGTGAACTCTGGTTCTATCACCTCCTTCCAGTGGCCTGAGATTCCAGGAAGAGCCCCAGGCCTGGGATGCAAGGGCATAGGCCCCTACTCCTAGGAGGCTTCTGCTTCCAGAGGCAGAAAAGCCAATGGGTCCTGCCTTGGGCTGGCCCAGGCCCCCTCAGGAAGGGGAATGCAGAGACTCTAGGTCTCAGGGTCCAGAGGGCGGAGCACAGTGTTCCCACAGCCAGCTATGCAGGGAACGCGGCAGATGGGTCTGTCCAACTCCAGGGAAACATTTGCTTCCTCGTCTCACACCAACTCGCTGGGGAGGATGAGGAGGAGAGACAAAGAGAAGGTTGGAGAAAGGCGGAGAGCTAAGTCAGGAAGCAGAGCAAAAATTTCCTAAGATCCTTCCAGAGAGCAGGTGGCAACCAAATGCCAACGCTGAAAGGGACCTTCCAGAACACCAAATTCAATTCCCTTCTACAGATCAGAACATTTCAGAGAAGTCAGCACTGTGCCATGGAAACAGCCTGTGGCACCAGGAAGCTGCACACTCACCCCTTTGTAGCTGTGTAATTTAGTGCAAGTTTCTTAACCCCTCTGAGCCTCAGGGTTTTCTTTTGTAAAATGGGAAGTCTGTCACCTACTCCACTGGGTATTTAGCACTCTGGTCAGCATGCAACAGAGACTTAATAAGTATCAGCTTCCAATTCCCAAGGTCACATGGGGGCTAAGAGCAGAGCTGGAACCAGAATCCAGATGCCCCAACTCAACTTTCCAACCCAATGTGTTATGCCACATTCCTCATTCCAGCTACGGAAAGGAGTCAAAGAAAAGACACGCCTGGGATGAGCCACTGAGGGAGGGGAGGAAGAGGGTGATGTGATGTTAGAAGGGATTTTCTCATAAGCAAGCTCAGGAATGCATTACCACGGGTTCCATTTTGGGAGCTTATTTAAGTGTGTGCTTGGGGTGGATTAAAGGCTGGGAATGAACTAAATGTCATCTCGATGACCTGTTCTGCCCACAGATGGTAGAATTCAATTCATCTCAGAGGCAGGCCTTGTTATTCTGCTCCCAAACCCCCCAAAAGATAGGAAATGAATATGCATTCTTTCACTCAACCAACATTTACAGAGCATATGATGTGCCCAGAGAAACAGGTTTTCTTATTAACATTTTGTCTATGAGAAAATAAAGGTTCCAAGATAATAAGTGAAGAAAAGTTCACACAGCTAGCAAGTAGCAAAGCCAAGATTCCATGCCATCTCTGTTTGCTCTATGCCCTGGGCCATTCTTCATCTCATCTTCTGAGAAAGAGTAAGATGGTATCCCTCAGGCCGGTGGGATGTGCAGACAGAAGGATCTTAGAACTACCCAGCTTGCCCCCTCCTTGGGGTATAAGCAGCCCCTAGAGGCTGCCTTGTGACTTCATTCTAGTGGCTTTCCAGCTCTCTGTGGGGCTCACCTGATCGTGGGTAGGAACCTCTCTACCACCAGACCTCTCCACAAGACAAGGTCTCCAGGCTACCACCCAACATCCTCTGCCCAGGATCTCTGCCAGCCCCTCGTGTTCCCAGCCCCTTCTGGAGCAAGGACAGACAGGCAAGCAAAGCTATTCAGAGCCTGAGAACTAATGCAGGCCCTGTATAGGGGTGAAGATGGGTTCTCTACTGTCAGGAGCCATCATTCTTTAGGGGAGAAGCAACTCCTCTCCCTAGAGAGCTTCCAGGATGATACAGTGATAGAAGATATGCTACTTCTGCTCCCAGGAAGCTCCCAGTCTGATAGGGAGATATGAGCAGAAGAAAGTAAACTCAATAGTAACAGAGTCAATGCTTATTGAGTGTCAGGCACCTTGTAAATATGATACAATCAGTCCATGAGACAGGTCTTTTCTGTATGCTTTTCAAGCAGATAAATGGATAAATGGAGGCACAAAGAGATAAAGTCACTTACACAAGATGACAAATCTAGGAAGTGTTAAGGTTAGGATTAAAACCCAGGCAGTATGGCTCAAGGGTCCCTCAAGTAAAACAGAAAAACACAGGGAGCCCCTGACCAGTGCTGGAGGTCCAGGGATGCTCTGATTTCTGGTGCGCTCTAGTTCACTTGGTTTGGGAAGGCTACCCAGGGAGCATGATGTCTCAGGTCTTGCTAAGAGCTCAGAGACCAGGGATCAGGTCCACCTGCACAGAGAGCAGGTGCTGTGATCAGGATGAGGAGCCAGGAGTAAGGGCAGTGGGGTGAGACTCCAGAGAAAGACAGCCAGGAGGACTTGTACAGACTTTGGATTGAGCACCTGAGGAGAGCCAGTGAGTGCCAAGGAGAGAATTCACTGGGGACCAAGAGCCTCAAACCCAAGAAACACAATAGGAAGGACACAGGATGTATTAGTGGTAGCCTTTCCATGGGAGACTCCTGAGCATAAAGCCTAGGGGTGCTACTGCAGGTGGGTGACTGAGAGGAAGTGAGCAGCCGGTCAGTGGCCCACAACTCAGCCGCATGTCCAGCAAGGCACTGGGCACAGTTCTGTGTGTCACCTTCTCCATTGCCCTAACTAGATGACTGTGGAATGACATACAGACCATGAGCTGTGCTTTGGCAGGAGACAGAGCTAAGTCTCTGTTCCTAGCTTTACAATTCCCCAGCCATCTAACCCTCCTGAGCTCCAGGCCTTCATCTGACAGTGGCAACCATGGTCATCACCATCTGGAGTTGTAATGAGAAGTAAATGAGATGCAGTTTCTGTGGCACTGAACACAGGGCCTTACTTTTCCTTAGCTCAATAAGTAATGGTCTTTGGGTTATACAGAAGTTTAATTTCCAAATATTGAGAGACTTTCCTGAAATTTATTGATTATTGATTTCTAATTGCATTTGATTGTGGTCAGAGCAATGTTCTTCACTGTCAATATTTTTAAATTTATTGAGCCTTGTTTTATGGTCCAGCCTGTGATTTTAGGGAATAATTCATGTGCACTTAGAGAAAAAATAAGTACTCTGTCATTGTTGGGTGTAATGTCCTGAAAATATAAATGAGCAAAATTAATTGATAGAGTTGTCTTCCATTTCCATATTGATTTCATCTATTTGTTCCACAAATTGTCACCACCTGTGAATTATCTGTTCCATGAGTGACATGGATATTAGAGAGGAGATTAAAGTCTTAAAAATTTTTGATTTGTCTGTATCTTCTTCCAGTTTTATCATTTTTTGTTTCACAGATTTTAATGGTCTATTAGATAGAGGATTAGCATGATAAACTGACCTCTTTATCATTATGTAATGTGCTTCATTATTCATGGTAATATTCTTCATACTGCAATCTACTTTTTCCGATACTCATAAAGCTACTCCAGGTTTCTCATGATTAATGTTTATATCATATATACTTTCCATCTTTTCACTCAGTCTATCTGTGTTTGGGTCAAGTTAGTCTCTTTTAGACAGCCTATAGTTGAATCTTGCCTTTTAGAATCTAGTCTATTTATATTTAATACACTGACATAATACATATCTATATGTTAGGTTTAAATCCATCATCTTGCAAATTTTATCCAATTTGTCGCACCATCTCTTTGTTCTTTTTTACCTCCTTTTTCTTCTTCTAGATTAACTGTTTTTAAATGTCCCAATTTATCTATAGAATTCATTTATTAGCTATATTGTGTTGATTTTTAAATATTTCCTCTAATGTTACTAATATATATCTTTAACTTATCACAACCTACCTTCAAGTATTATATCTATGTACATATAATGTAAGAAACTTACAATAGTATACTTCTATTTCCCACCTCCCATTCTTTATCCCATTGTGGTCATACATTTTTGTTTATATGTCATAGACCAACTAATGTATTGTTATTATTCTTATTTTAAATAGGCAACTGTCTTTTAAAGAAATTTTAAAATGAGAGAAGCAGTTTTTCATACTTAGCCATATATTTTCCACTTTTAATGTTACTCCAGTCCCTCAGGTACATGTAAGTTTCCATGATGTATCATTTTTCTTCTTCCCAAAAAACTTCCTTTAATGTTTCTTAGAGTAAAGATCAGATGGTGACAAATCCTGCCAGTTTCTCTTTGTCTGAAAGAAGTTTTTATTTCACTTGTATTCTTAAAAGCCATTTTCATTGGGTATAGAGTTATTGGTTGACAGGTTTTCTTTTCTTTCAGCTCTTTAAAGATGGTGTCCTGTTGGACATGGTGGTGCATGCCTGTAATCCCAGCAGTTGGAAGGCTGAGGCAAGAGGATCACTGCAAGTTTGAGGCTGGTCTGGACTACAAAATTAGTTCAAGGTCAGTCTGAATTCTATAGTGAAATCCAGTCTCAAAAAGACAAAATGAAATAAATAAATAAAGATGGTGTCCTATTGTCTTCTGACCTTCATAGTTTCTGATGAGACATCAGCAGTTATCTTTGTTCCTCTATACATAATACTGATCTTTTTCACTGACTGCTTTAAATTTTTTCTCTTTATTATTAGCTTTCAGCAAGTTAATTATGATATGCCTTGGATAAACTTTTATCCTTTTGGAGGCTTACTGAATGATTTAGATCTATGAATTTATAGTTTTCATCAAATTTGGAAAATCTATAGACATTATTTTTTCTAATATTTTTCTGCCTTTTAGGGACTTAATTACAATTATGCTAGTTGGTCTAGAATTATCCTATAGAACTTTGGAACCCTTTTTGGTTTGGTTTTTTTTTTCATCTGTGTTTAATCTGGAAGTTTATATTGCTTTGTGTTTATATTCACTAAACAATTTTTCCTGCAGGATTTAATCCACTATTAATCTGTCTATGTCCCCTCAAAATTCAGATGTTGAATTCCTGCCTTCAATGAGATGGTATCTTCAAGTGGGCCTTTGGGAGGCAATTAGACCTTGAGGATGGAGCCCTGGCCTAATGGGATGAGCATCCTTAGAAAAAGAAATAACTAGAGCACTTGATCTCTCTCTCTCTCTCTCTCTCTCTCTCTCTCCATGCTCAGAAGATAGCCATCACCCAGAATGTGGCCATGTTGTTACTTTGTTCTCAAACTTCCTATTCTCAAGCTTCCAGAACTGTAAGGAAATAAATATCTGTTGTTTAAGCAACTTAGTCTATTGTATTTTGTTATGGCAGCCTAAGCAGACTAATACATACTGCAATCTAGTAAAATTTTGATTCCATGTTATATCTTTCATTTATCTCTTCATTATCTCATGCTTTTCTTTAAAACTTTGAACATGTTTATAATAGATCTTAACAATCCTGATGCTAATTCTATCACTTATCATTTCTGAGTCAAATTTAATTAACTGATTTTGCTCCTGATCATAGACCACATTTTCCCCTACTTCCTTATTATCTACTAACTTTTGATAGGATGACTGTCATTGTTAAATTTACATAACTGTTAGATTTTATTATATTGGATTTTGTTTTGCAAGTAGTTAAATTCATTTGATACTTTTGAGGTTTTCAATTTTTCCTTTTTTTTTTCTTTCCTTCCTTTTTATTTTTCATTTATTTATGTTTTGGAAATGCTGAGGATCAAACCCAGGGCCTCAGGCCTGCTAGACAAATGCTCTGTCACTGAATTATATGTCCAGCTCTATTTTTTAAAACTTTAAAGACATATCTGAAGTAATCTTTACTTTATCACTAAGTTGTGACCCTTTTGTGACCTCTGTTAAATGTCTCATGTCTTCAAAGAGGCTTCTCATCCAGAATAATGGGAACTGAAAAAAATTCATGACCCTATGAGTCTAGGAATTACTGAGATAGATTGTGGAACTTGTTGAATAGTTAGATATAGATGGGTAAGAGATAATAAAGAGAAATTATCGGATATATTATGGCATTCATCAGCAGTAAAAGAAATTCTGGAATGCAGGAGAGTGAGACATGATTCCACATCAAATATATTTCTTTTTAGGACCCTGCAAGATATATATTGAAGAGATATTGACTGATACATATCAGAAGAGATATTGACCAAAACCTTGGACATGTGACTTGCAACTCAGGGAAGAGATCACAACCACAATACAGAATTTAGAGTAATCAATAAATAACAGTAAAGAGCAGCTAATACTCATTGGGCATTTAGACACATAGCAATTGAAACCTAAATGACAGAATGAGATTGCCACGGGAAATTACACAACAGAGAGCTGGGAGTTTGGCTTAGTGGCTTGAGCACTTGGCTGGCAGATGGGAGGTTGTGAGTTTGATTCCCAGTGCTGCAAAAAAAAGAAAACAAAACAAAACAAAAAAAAAAGCTGAGCTATCTCAACTCTCAACATTTAGGGCCAGGAGTTTGGCTCAGTGGCTTAAGTGCCTGTCTGACAGGTGCGAGGATTGTGAGTTCAATCCCCAGTGCCGCAAAAAAAAAAAAAAAAAAAAAAAAAAAAAA
>RJWM01001435.1:0-76721 GCA_004363535.1 Dasyprocta punctata | reverse complement strand
GAAGCTAAGGGAGCGAATTTCAAGGTCAAAACTGCCATATGATCCAAACCATGCACATAAGATTAAAATGGAGAAATGTCTCCGAGTTAGTACCTGCCAAGAATCTCCAATAGTATTGGAGTTAGGAAGCAGGTTTTGTGACCCATGGAAGGTGAAAGTCAATGAGAAGACAAGTGGATGGGAAGTAAGGAATGGGAAAATGTATAAACTCTTCTTTCTAGAAAGGAAGGTTAGTGATAGGAAGGTTAGTGATAGAGTCATAGCCAAGGGAGCTACATGGAAAAGAGAGGGCAAATAAATTCTTTTTTGGATGAGAAAGACTTTGGCATGTTGTGGGCTCAGAAGAAAGGCAACCAAACAGGGACAATGGAATAAAGTTCTCAGAAGAGAAAATAGTAATGAGACCAATAGAACTAGGAGAGTTCTCCAAGTCCACAGTTAACAGGTGGCAAAGTTACTTACCACTGGAAGGGAAGACATTATTCCCAATATAGTTCCCATTTTAAAGGCAGAAAAAGGAAACCCAGAAGAAATGCCTCAAACCACATAGCTTGAGACTTGGTGGAAGAGATCCTACCCCAATTCCCGACCACCTCACTTTCTGCCTCAGAAGATTCCCATTGTATCAGTGTTGATCACTCCTACTGAAAGCTAGGAAAAGCTGGCTGTCTGAGTCCCATAGGGGAATGCAAGGGAGGGTCTCAGGGCACATTCTGGGAAAGGGTAGCTATCAAGAGAGGGATTGGGGAAGAGAGGGCAAAGCCAGGAAGAAAGCAAAGACATCTCCACCCAGGCAGCAGCTGCTCTCAAATATGTCACAACTTGTCAAAGAGGCAGAAATAGAAGCAGTCCAGGGAGTGGAAGGGGGTGGAGCGGTATGCTATGCTTTCTGACCCCACAGAGAGGGTGGGCTGGGGGGTGACAGGGAGGGGAGAGGGACAGGTGAGAGGGCCAAGTCCAGAGCCTAGGCAGTTCTAGAGGAGCTGAAATGGGTTCAGAGAAGCACCTGGTTGCCTTTCCATGAGCTTGAGTATGGGAGCAAAAGTGTCAGGAAATCTTGTCCTCTCTGTTCTTACTGTCCATTCTCCAGGCCAGGGCTAAGACTGGGTCAAACAGCCCTCATGACAGTCCTCCAGCTAGAGGTGTGGCTCAGTGGTATAGCACTTTCCTAACATGCACAAGGGCCTATATTTGATCCCCAACACCACAAAAAAAAAAAAAAAAAAAAAAAAAAAAAAGCTCAAAACAGTCCTCCTAGCCCAGCTCCATGAGCTCATCCTCCAGATCCATATATTAAGTCTGGAATAAAAGGGTCGTTCGGATATTTAACTCAGCAGCCTAGTTTAAAGATGGACAAATTGAGAACCAGAGAGGCGACACAGCAGCAACATGCCTGACTCCTTATCTGGGGTTCCTTCTTCCACTTTCCCTTAGTTCCTGGCAGTATTTGTCCTAACCAGAAGCTGAAGGCCATAGTCTCACATGGATCTGGTATACTCATAATCCTTGCCTATATTTCCCCATTGGACCCTGGATCATATGATCTAGTGAGCCCCGTGTTGGTTATTTTTAAAAAACAGTTCTCTGCTTTTCTCCACCAATCACCTCTCCTCGACCCTCACACCCCTCGGACTCTTCTTCCACCTCCAGGCCCCTCGTCCCCCCATCCCAAAGCTTGAGATTCTTCAAAGATGATCCCAGCTCTGAGCTCCAGATTCCAGGCAGGGATGGGATTTCCTAGTGGTGATTTGATGCTCAGTCCCCAATGGAAACAATGCAGCCCTGAGGCCTGAGGTCCTTCCCTCTTTCCCACCTCGCAGCCTTGGTCCCAGCTGCCTCCAAAGTTCTCCTCCTGACCCCAGCACTCTGTCTCCCCCGGGCCTCTCCTGTGTCTCCTTTTCCTCTCTCCATTACCACTTCTCTGTGTGTCCTTGAACTTGCCATTAAAACTCTGTCTCCTGACTGTCTGTCTGTCTGCGCCCCCACCCACGCGGACAGCACATAGCCACTTGCTACACCCTTTGTCAACTGCTAGCCTGAGGGAGGGGCAGACGGTTCAGCCCCAACACCTAAGCTCTCGCTGCCCAAGAACAGACACCCTTCCCACTTCTGACATTTCTCCTCTGCGTCCTGGGGAAAGTCATGTCCCTTCTCTGGGCCTCTTTCCCATGTGTAGGAGGAGGGTAGACTAACTGATCCTAGACTGCCTCACTACTCTGTTCTCACCCTGCTGTAAAACTACTGCCTTACAAATAATCAAGGCTGATTTGCATGCCATGTTTATGCATATTGATATACATATCCAACTCTTGCCTAATCCTCATCAATAATACTCAGACCCAAGCCAGGAAAACAAAAGGTGGGTCCTGTTTTTTAAAAACCAGAAGCTTCCTTCCTTCCAGACCCTCTTGTTCTCAAGCACAAGATTCCAGAATGGGAAGCTTGCTTCAATTTTACCCAAGCTACCTGGCAGCCTGGTTTAGCCCACCTACGAGGTCTTCAGGGACTAGAAAAGCTAGATATTAGACAGCCATGACTGGGTGTGCAGCAGAAAGAGAAGGAAAGAGCTGGCAGCAGGTGAAGGGGATTTCTGAAATCCAATGCTACCATGCAAATGAGATCAGCCCAACATACAAACAGACAGAATCAAGTTGAGATTTGGGGGGTGGGGGGACACACATCGGCCTGGCCCTGGAGCCCCAGCAGGGCACAAGGGCTTCCTCTAGAAAGAGCAGGGCTACTGGAGGAGGAGGCTAGAGTCATGCAGCGGCCCCTGTGTGCCCAAGCAGCAGGGGTGGGGATTAGGGCCGGACGCCCTGCTGTCAGGTTAGAGCTGATGGATCGACGCTGGTGGCAGAGCACAAAGGCTGTTCTGTGCTTGGCACCAATGTGTTCCCATCCATCAGAAGGCAGCCTGTGAGGGTGGAGGGGTGTGCAGGCGAGGATGACCAAGTCCCCTCGACAAAGCTCCTCCACAATTTGGCTGAGAGCAGAGCAAGGTGGGTGAAGGAACAATCCCCCCATCAGGGTTTTGAGGTGAAGCCCCTGGATCGCCTGATGCTGTCAGTCCTGGGACTATCTGCACTTCACAGCGGGCCTTGACACAGCCCCTTGGCCACCTTACTCAGACGTACACAAACACCTCTACAAATGGATCCACAGAGACCCAGACACACAGGGTCACCCTAACCTGCCAGCCCTGCCCTCGTGCTAGGTCACAGGCAAACAGCACGTAGACACAAGGCCAAATCCACACTCCTCACAGCTTCCTGTAGACCAGGGCTGTCTCTATTCACTGCTCTTTCCTGAGTCTGGGTCCAGTCAGGGTAGGTCCTCAGTAACTAGGTGTCAGGTAGAGTTGGAACGAATGAATCATCCCTTGTCTGGACTATTTGAGCACTTTTCCCAGCTGCCCTTTTATTACCTAAAATTTCCTACTTTGAGTGGATGGATGATTTTGTATCCTCATCTCCTTCACTCAACTGTGAGTATAATAATGGCAGAAAGACTGTGTCCTATTCACATCAGTGACCTTGGCACCTGGCACACACACGGTGCTCAATACACATTTCCTGACTGAGAGAATGAACAAATATCCATCCATGGAGGGCAAGGTAGGTTTTCTCTCCTGTGGTCCCCTGGAGGCAACAAAACGACCTGGTGCAGAGAGCTCTGAGGTTGGTGGCTCAAGAGTGGAGGAGAGGACAAAGTAAGAAATGGGCCCCATATTTATTGGATGTTTTCATGTGGCAGGTGCCCTTTCATTTAGTACAACCCCCAAACACACACACACACACACAATATCATCTTTTCCTACCCTGAAACATGCATCCTTTCTCAGCCCAATCCACCCACCCGCCTCTGAGACCTTCATCGTCCCACTCCTGAACTACTCTCATGGTGGTCTGAGTGGCCACTCTGCCCCAGTTTCCAAGTCCCTCCAAGCCCAGCTGGGACCGCTCCCATCTTTTCAGCCTTGTCTCCAAGGCCAATCAAATTACACCCTGAACTCCACACCAACTGATCTACGCAATACCCCTTCACTTCCTCTCTTCTTCTTGTCCAAACCCTATCATTCTCTGAGGCTGGTCCAGCTCACTCCTCCTCTCGAATCCCTCCACAGAGACTCCAGTCTGCAGCTGTTTTTCCATTCTAACAAACTCCTAAAACACACTGTTGACAAATCCACTTGTTTGTAAATGTTTATAGTTCCCTTGCTGACTGCAGAATGAACAGGGCTCCCCTAGCCTTGTGTAACCAAGCATGCAAGGTTCTGTGTCCCAGTTCCCTTACTAGCCAGCAAGGTTCTGGGAACCAGAACAGAGCAAGCCTGTTCTGCCTCCACTTTAGGGAAACAAGACATACTGTTTAGGAGTTACTCAGATTGCATCCCAAAAGGATGAAAGATACCATTTCTGGGTTGCCATGGTAGTTCTAACATCACTCTTTTCTCAAGGACTTGTGGGATTAGAGTGTAAACCAAGGCAAGGTTGTTTGGGAATTTATTTTTCTTTTTTGGGGTGGGGGGTGTGTTGGAAATGAAGAGTTGTCTTCATCCCAGCTGGTCCAGGTCTGATCTAGATTTAGAAGCCACAGTTCTATGCTGCACGTTCCAACACCCTGGTAAAGCCCAGATCCAAATTAAGACCTCACTGCATCCCGAAACTTGCTTGAAATTATTGTCCAGCTACAACCCCTTCTAGCTCCTGCTGTAACCCAAAAGGATTTTGCAGCATTTTCCTGGCTCTATACTGTGGATCAGGGAGGAGGGAAACACAGTCCTTCAAATTCCATGCAGATCTCAGTTCCCCTATGAAGCAGGTCCTCCCTGAGTCTTCCTCATGAATCTACTTTCTCTTATTGTCCTTGCAACAGGTGTTAACTTATCAGTCTCCTCTCCGATAAGAACAGAACTAACAGGATAGATCAGATTGAGTCTATGGAGCCCTAGTTTTTTGTTTGTTTGCTTGTTTTTGTTTTTGTCTTTGTTTTTTTAAAGAATGCTGACACACAAGACTACAAGGGTGGAGTTCAAAGCTCAGGATTTCTGAAGCTGGGAATTGGTGGAGCAAGCTATCTTCTGAGGTCAGCAGGAGCTGGGCAATGGCAACCCAGGAAGGGGATTCAGGCATCCATCAGGGTGGGTCAAACAAGGTGACCATTGTGATGCTTGAGGTTTTAAATGGAGGGTGGGGATCATGCCTTGGGTAGCCCTAAAATACCCAGCCCTAAATGAGCCCTGTCCACTGCTAATAGCTGAAGCCTGCCCAATACTTTGGGAGGAACTGGTCCTTCCAGACCCTGACCCCACCACCAAGAGATAAACATGGATTGAGCCACCTGAAGATTAAATAGTCCTGCCTCCACCTGACACTTGAGTCCTACATGATGAGTATAAAACCAATGACTCAGATAGGAAGGGGCAGAGGAACTAGCCAGGTGGTCCAGACGAGAAAAGGTGCAAACGGAGTTTGAGGGGTTCTATTTCCTGTCCTTTCCTACTCTCATCCACTGTGAGGAGTCAGGAAGATTCTAGGGTCCAAACAGGGTAGGAAGCTAAGTAGAGGAGACAACACGCGACGGCAGATATATGAGTAATAGAGGGAGGAGACAGAGGGCTTAATAGCACTTGACCTTGCCACTGGGGAAGGTAGCAATGTGTAGGCTATGAATTCTCATCCCTACTCTGACCCTGACCAACTGAATTAAAGAGAAAACCTTCCCCTGGTCCCTAATTTTTACAAATCCTCTAAAAGAATATATAAGATTAAAGCTGCTTTAGAAACCCGGAAGTTGAGTCCATTTGTGCCTCTGAATTTCAGGCCTTCTTACCCCTGGGGGCCCACACGTGCCCCAAATTTCAAGCAATTCTGTTCTTTGAAGAAGAAAGTCTATGGGGCTGATATGGAGTAGTTAAGGTGCTGTCAGGAAGCAAGGAGACAAAGTGACTCTTAAAGCCCCTTACAGCTTAAGCCAACCCCTTCCACGTTACCTCCTCCCCTGCTGCTGCTTTGGGACTAGCAAGGAGGCAGTAGGCCCGCGACCGCCTGGCCAGGAGTAATTGAAAGGAGCAGATGAGACGGGGAATGTGTCCTCCCCCACCTCCCCTGCCCCACAGGGGCTGTCCAGAAATGAAAACTAATCAAATTACACCCGACGGCTTCCCGACCCGTGCACAGGAGCCACCCCGGCAGGGGCAGGCTGGCTGGGTGGGGTGGGGGCCATGGGGAGAGGGAAGGGGAATCACATCTAATCCACTGTAAACGTCTTGATGTGCAGCAACAGCTTAGAGGGGGGCTCAGGTTTCTGTGGCGTTGGCTATATTTATCTCTGGTTCCATGCCAGCAGGGAGGGTTTAAATGGCACCCAGCAGTTGGCGAGAGGGGCTGCACGAGCTTGGGGGCCAGTGGCAGGAACAAATCTTTTCCGACCCCATGGAGCTATATGAGACATCCCCCTACTTCTACCAGGAGCCCCGCTTCTATGACGGGGAAAACTACCTGCCTGTCCACCTCCAGGGTTTTGAGCCACCAGGCTATGAGCGGACTGAGCTCAGCCTGAGCCCGGAGACCCGAGGGCCCCTGGAAGATAAGGGGCTGGGGACCCCTGAGCACTGTCCAGGCCAGTGCCTGCCGTGGGCGTGTAAGGTGTGTAAGAGGAAGTCAGTGTCCGTGGACCGGAGGAGGGCGGCCACACTGAGGGAGAAACGCAGGCTCAAGAAGGTGAATGAGGCCTTTGAGGCCCTGAAGAGGAGCACGCTGCTCAACCCCAACCAGCGGCTGCCCAAGGTGGAGATCCTGCGCAGCGCCATCCAGTACATCGAGCGCCTGCAGGCCCTGCTCAGCTCCCTCAACCAGGAGGAGCGTGACCTGCGCTACCGAGGCGGGGGTGGGCCACAGCCTGCGGTAAGTGGCTCTTCCACCTGCCCCAGGGGTGGGGCCCAGGGGAAGCCCCTTAACATCCCAGGATGCCATGAAGGGGCTCATGAGAGGGTTGGAGCAGGTGCCAGCCAGGCTCTTGAGGGTCTGAAGGATCCCTTCCTTTGTCAAAGCTGGCTCCCCAGGTGACCACCTGTCTCCCCTGCTCTTTCCAGATAAGGTAAGGGCAGAGGGCAGGAGATGGAGATGGGGTGGGGCTGGCACAGGACTGAGAAGCAGTCCAGGAGTGAGTCCACAGCCCAGATGAGAGCGAGAGCTGATCTCCAAGCCAAGACTACAGCCTAAAGGGCCAAGTCAAGTACTCACCAAAGAGTACCCCCCACCCCTATCCTGGGTGTGGCTAAGCAGACAAAGCCCACTCATCTCATCAGAACCCCAGCAGGCCTGCTCAGAAGTCACCCTAGTTGGGTCACTCTGCTTAGTCACCCGTATCCCCAGTGTCAGGAAAGCCAGAGATCTCTTTAAGCCAGTACCCTGTGAAGGCAGAACCACCATCTAGGATTGAAGCCACGAAGGCCTGGAAGCAGGGCCAGTGGTGTAAACATCCCAAGGTGGGGGGCACCCTGGGCTGGAGGGCCCTAGCCTGTGGCCCACCCGCCAAGCCCACTGCAGCTCTGTGGGCTCAAGCAAAGCAGAGACACATTCAGGGATGTTTGGGCCTGTTTGCAGGTGCCCAGTGAATGCAGCTCCCACAGTGCCTCCTGCAGTCCGGAGTGGGGCAGCGCACTGGAGTTCAGTCCCAACCCAGGTGGTGAGTGAAGCCTGACCCTGAATCAATCCCTAAATCCTTCCCGGGGCTGGGTCCTCCCCTTACCTTAATCCCTGCTCCACACTTCTTCCTGTGGCTTCTCCAGGGACCTGCTGATCCATGGTCCCAAATGGGAGGCTGGGAGGCCCTGTGCCTTCCTGCAGCCTGTGTTAGCTAAGGAGTGGAAATGGCTCTTGCAACAACCAGGTGGTGCCTGATGACTGACCTTTCCAGCAGAAAGGAGACTGTCCCTGCCCCAGGAGTTCCTGGGAATTGCTGACTCAGTGCTGCAAAACTAGGCCCAGTGAAGGACAGTTCCAGTCTCCACAGATACATTATCCTGGCTGCACCCTGAAATAACTGCTAACAAATCCAGATACCACTAGGGAAGTTCAGAGGAGGTACACACATGAGCACATACACATGTGGTGCACATGCAAATACACACACACACATGCACACACACTCACAGCATGGGGAAAGCAGGGAGTAGGCAGTAGAACTCCCAAGTTTTGCCTACCCATGTGTCCTGGAAATCCTGCATCACCTCAAGGCTCTCAACCACCCCTTCCTCCCCACCTTCTCCTTACAGATCATCTGCTGCCTGCTGACCCTACTGATGCCCACAATCTGCACTCCCTCACCTCCATCGTGGACAGCATCACAGTGGAGGATGTGTCTGTGGCCTTCCCAAATGAAACTATGCCTAACTGAGAGTGTCCACCAGGCTGAGTGTTCATGTGAGCTCCTAAGCTGGCCATAGATGCCACCACTTCTGCAGCAGGAGCTTCCTCCACTAGGCTATCCTGATGCTGGGAAGATAACCCTGGACTGCCACAGGCCAGACTATCCCCCTCCTCATCCATATAAGGTTAACGCACTGCTCAGCACAGGGATGGATGCCTTCATTTAGCTGACTCCTTATGCAGAGGCATCCCCTTTCCAAGGAGATAAAGTTGGGGGCCAGAGAGCTCCCTTGTGGAGCTCCCTCCTCAGGGGGTAAACTCAGGAGTTTCCTTTTTCTCATAATGTAGCCTCTAACTCCAACCTCTAAATGAAACAGTTTGAGAGACAAAGACAGTGTCCTTACCTGGATAAGTGTGCACATCTCCTGTTCTGGTCTCTCCTTGATGCCAGTGGCTGGGCTGGGCCTGCCCTGAATTGAGAGAAAAGAAAGGGAGAGGAACAATCCTTTGTTCCCAAGTTCCTGGGGGGCCAAGCTTTTGCAGTTAATTTTGGGAAACTTCCAGTGGCTATATGTTTTGTTTTGTTTTGTGTGTTGTTTGTAAAGCTGCCATCTGACCAAGGTCTCCTGTGCTGAAGATGCCAGGGACAGGCAGGGGGAGATGGGGTGGGTCTTGGGGTGATTTCTTTTGTTAACTAAGTATCGTGTGGTTTTGCCATAATTTTGTATTTTTTTTTTTGCTAACTTATTTGGATTTCCTTTTTTAAAAAATGAATAAAGACTGGTTGCTAGAAGAATGTCTGTAGTGATGATGATTTAGAATGAATGACAGCTCTGACTCTTCCTACTTGAAGGTCCAGACACACTATAGGGACAGGGCTTCCAAGAATTCTAAGGACTGACATGGGATGGGTTCCAAAAGTACCACAAGCATCACCTTGTGACAGTGACCAGGTACTGGGGAGTCCTGCTCTTTTGATCATTATAATGGAATCAAAGTGGGTCTGATACATGACCTGAATGACACCAGATTCCACAGAAATCCTATAGCACACAGAGAAAGGTCAACCAAGTACACCACTGCACATTAATTCACACCGTTCACAATCTGCTGCATTCCAACTTATTGCCCATAGGTCCACTGGCCTGCAATTCACTGAGCATGCCTATAAACTCTATGTTCAGCCCACTCCCTGGGCGAGGGGTGTACAGCTGATATTGATGGGGCTCTTCTCCTTATTCCTGGTTTTCACCTGGTTCCATTTTACTAGGAGTCCTGCAGAGAACTGGGAGGTGATTACATCAGAATAGGGTTAGACACTGTCATTTCCTCACAGGCCAAATGCCACATCCCCTCACACTCTCTTCCTTCTCTCCATGGCAGAGGAAAGTTCTTGTCCCTGTCTTCAGCCCAGAGATGAAGGAGACTCACTGGGGGATATGGCAGGGCTCACAAAGAACTATCAAAGAGAAGCTGGGGTTCTCATAATGGGATGCTGTTTTTCAAAGACTGACTTCCTAAGGGGAGAAGTTTGTTGAGAAATTCAGAACAAAGATTTTGGATGCAGGTTACATAAGCCTTAACCAGGGAGTAGAACTAAAATGGACCAAGAACACCTACTAAAAAGCTTTATTAATTCTAACTGCTTAAGGCTAAGTTTGTCTGACTTATTGCAAAGTATAAGTTTCAGAATCATTACGGAAGAATTAGAATTCACAGCCTGGTACTTTCCAACCCCCATTCTGTTTTTGGAGGGCCTTGACAAGTGACTCAACCCAGTTTTACGCTTCAGAAACTAGTGAGTATGCTGTACTTGTTCTTGGCTATCTCCCTGCACTGCCTTCTTGAACTTGCTCCTGGGGGATGTTAACACCTTGCCCTAGGTCCTCCAGAAATTCTGCTTGAAGAAGAGTATAGAAAGGGAACCTCAGCGATATATCACAGTCCTTGGGTGAGGTTACAGGAGGCTAGGTTTCCCCAATGCCTGCTTGCCCCAAGTAACAGTCAGGGCTTGCTCTACTGGGAATCACAAATTGGTCTACTTCTCCCTGATTTGTTAAATTTTCTTCTTTTTAAGTTTGTGTCACTAAATTTACAATCTTCCCTTCTTAGGCTGCAGAGGAATATTAAGGCCACTGTCATGACTCTTAGCCTAAACTCATTGCCTTGAGGTAAGGAAGGGAACAGAGTTGGTTGTCATGTTTTGCTTCTAGAGTCTACATTCACTTCCTTTTCACCCACTGAAAATACTGAACCACACATTCAAGAAGTGGTCTTCTCCCTGCAGACTCATTTCCTCTGCCCACGGCACTTCCCAAGTTCAGAGGATGGATACAACCCCATTGCTTTAGTTGTGACCTACCTGTCCCTTGTCCTGTTTCTTACTGAAGACAAGGGATGACCAAGAAGAAGGGCATCAACAGTGCTAAGAAGCTGATAGGCTCTGAGGTTGCTGGATCGATTTTTCAAGTCCCCTTTGGATAACATGGCAATTGGAAACTGAGGTTCATATTCATACCCAGGAAACAATGACAGCCCTTAGCAAGAGCTACTAGAGTCATCAAGTCCCCAGCCACTGTCAGGTGTCCTTGTCACCTACTGTGTCATACAGTCTTTAAGTCCCAAAGGAGAAATAATTTGCTGCAAATTGCATAGGCATGAATGGCAAACTTAAGCCAAGCAGGGACCCAGACTCGCTCATTATTTTTACAGAATAAACAGCTTTCACCAAAGCACAGGGACTTTCTTAAATTAACAAATCCTTAACCTTCACAATAGAATTACAGATAAAACTCCAGTTAACGAATAATGAGGCTGAGTTCTTTATGAAAATAAGGTTAAATTCCTTCTTTAGGAGAAGCACCTACAATAAATCAAACTGGATTAATCAACTGTTGTCTAAAATGGACTTTAGGGAATCTGCTAGAATGAAAAGAATGACAAAATTGGCACATCAATTGTTATTGAAAATAAGAACGTCTTAAGAGTGTTTAGATAATCAGTGTGAATTGCAGAATGTTTGGAGTACTATTTGTGCACTAATAAACATTCTGAAATATCTAATTTCTCCAGGTAATTTATTCGGCAGGTTGGAAAACCTTTTTAAGGTTGCAAGTGTAGTAAGTGGTTAGAGCAACTGAAGAAGGAGATGAAGGGTGAAAAGACAGGAGTCCTCTCAACTCTGGCATGTTTCACTCACAACCACCACCTCTAACATGTTGTGTCTCTTGTTCTTCTCTGAATTCCCAGCTTCTGGGCTCTGGGCCATGATGCAGAATCCTCAAATTAAACTGGAACCCAGAATGAAGACTGGAAGATTCCAAGTTCAGCTACAATCTTGGCCAAAAAAGCTGAGCCCAGAACTGAGAGGGAAACCATATCACCACCTCTTGGAAACTCTGGCTGGGCCTCACCCGTGTTCTCCCTCAGTCATCAGTGATCACCCAGACTCCCTTGCTCTCACTGATTAGAACACTCCTAGAGGAAGCAGATGACAGGGCTCTAGGAAAGAAACCTACATTAATTTTTTTCTTTTCTACTGATGCTGAGGTCTCATCTCAAACTCAACCACACATTTCTACCTAAGCCTGCTCCTTCTGCATCCCCAACCCAGGACATGCAACACTGGCAAGTCCTGGTTTTCCTAGAACACTTCAGGGTACATTCTTGTGGTCTACTGGTCACCAAGCACACCAGTTCTACCTCTGATGGTGGGAGGAGATCCCAAGTGGCTTGTAGGTACTAGGTCAGCACCTTCCCTCACCTCTGCTTGCCCTTCCTGGGCTATGTCAGGGTATCTTGTCTTGCTCTCCTCCAACACCTGTGCCTGTGGACTCAGCCATCCTTGCTTCATCAGTGTTCGAAGCACTGCTCACCATGAAGAGGATACAGGACACATAATGCATTGTGTTGTGTGAATGGGGGTTTGCCATTTAGATGAGCAGGACAAACATAGCCCTGTGTCTATTCACAGGAGCCAAGGGCCACCCAGATGGTTCAGACAAAGAAGCTGCGGAAAGAACTGTGAAAGGCTTGAGTTCACATAGAGGAAAGTAAGTGATATGGCACTGGGTCAGAACTTTAACACACATGCTGTAATTAGTTACCAAGAACAAGGTACCACCAGATACAGGCAGAATGAGCTTTGAGAACCACATTTATCTCTTACCAGCTATGTGTGTGATCTTAGCTTTATAATTTTCTGCTCTATAAAATAGCAATGTTAATACATCACAGGGTTGTGAGGATCAAGTAAGTTACAACATGTAATGTGTGCTAAGATTTGAATGTTTGCCTCTCTCCAAAATTCATGTTGAAACTTAATCCCCAAAGCAAAACCACCAACAGACAGGTCATTAGGTCACAAGTGCTCCACCCTCATTAATGGGATTAGTACTCTTACAAAGTTAAAGCCCCAGTTAGCCTTTCATGCTTCTGTTTCTTCTACATGGGAACATCTTGAGACAGTGCCATTTCTGAGAAGCGAGCCCGTACCAGACACTGAACCCGCTGCTACCTTGATCTTGGACTTAGTCTCAGGCTAGTGAGCAACACATTTGTCTTATTTATAAATTACGCTGTCTAAGGTATTTGTTATAGCAGCAGGAAAAGACTAAAGCAGAATGCTTAGAATGGTGTCTGGCACTGTTCTAAGTAATTGTACTTAATAATTTTCAGCTTTTATTAAATTTTCCTCACAATGCTCTGACATAAGGTTGATTCATTCATTCAAGTGTGCACATCTAGGGAAGTAGAGATTAATGGACTGACCTGAAAGAGCATCATCCCAGCCCAGTGCGGGACACAGACAAGGTGACATCAATGAGCACATGGCATTTGAGCGTGCTGAGAGCTCCAGGAGCTCAGGGCTGTTAGTTAACTAACACTGCTGGGGAGGGGGCACAGCCTCCCAGCTTGAGCTTGATGTGGGTCTTGAAGGTTCAAAGTTACAAAAAGAAGGGAAGTAGTGTAACTCCCTTCTGGTGAGGGGGCTGGATAGACCTACTGTTTCTCCAGATTGGCAAGAGGAGAGAGGGACAAGAGCCAAGCCAAGCATGACATCTTATGGCCACTCGGAGGATGAGCTAGACCCCAATCTCTAGGTGGTAGGACAGTAGTGGGACACATCGAGGAGGTTTAGCAGCAGGAACTGTGGCAGCAGTGTAAAAGGGACAAGCCAAGTAGCCTGGGAAGGGAAGGAGAGATGAAGGAGGAAATCAATCAGGGCCAGCAGCCGGGCCCCTCACCCCTTCATCCTGTCCTCAACTCCCTTGGCACAGGTGACCCAAAAACTGTCCTCCTCATCAATCCTGTGGTTATATAAGGAAACAGACAGTTATTGACCACACATTTTCAGAACTCCAATACTTCCTCCCAGAGCACAGCAGCCCTTGGGGCTATGAAATAAGCTGCATGTGTCAGGTAAGCCCAAGTCAAAACAGAAAGAAAGAAAAAAGGAACAGAGACCATTTGTATGTTGTCTTAAAATCAGGTTGTTTA
The DNA here is from genome assembly GCA_004363535.1 of Dasyprocta punctata. Taxonomy (NCBI): domain Eukaryota; kingdom Metazoa; phylum Chordata; class Mammalia; order Rodentia; family Dasyproctidae; genus Dasyprocta; species Dasyprocta punctata. Next base: position 62,850 of record RJWM01001435.1, on the reverse strand, counting down.
TTGGTACGTACACACCCACACTCGCACCCACACACATCCACACACCTGCTCCTGATGCACTGAGCCAATACAGTACTGAGAAGACCTGGGGAGACACGGAGACTGGCAAGGAGGGCTTGGGTCACTGTGACTCTCCAAAGAAAATATGAGGCAAGGGGTACACCAAGACAACAGTCGTCCATCACTGCAGTTTTCTCTCCTCCATCCCCTCTCTGCAGTCCTTCCCAAGGAGCCCTGGATGGGCCTGGATCCCCCAACTTGCTGCATTACGACACGGCCAACTATGTCAGGGTTGTTGTAGGGAGGGCAAGCTGGGGCTGACCTTCCTTTGTGCCTACCCCACAGACAGTTGGTCCCCTGAAGGAGTTAGATGGCCTTCTAGTGCTCAGTGCCACCAATCTTAGGAACCTAGAGTTTCTCTGTAACTTCAGCATTCATTACCCTGATGTGGGGCTCTTTCTCTCTATCCAACTCATTTCCCACTCAATAATTTTTCCATTGCCACTCCCAGTAGCCTGACAGGAAGGGCAGGAAACAAGGAACAAGAGCAAGGGCAGGTGACTGCCTGCCCCAGTCCAGGTGAAAGCCCACCCAGATACCCAACTGGCGAGCTCTCCTCTAGCAGGCAGTAGCACAAGGCTCTAAGACATGGCACAGCTCTCTATCATTCCCCTGGACAGGGTGCTTTGGCCTACTGCCCCACCTGCTAGCCCAGCCCTTGCTCAACCCAAATGGGTCAGGTCACAAACCAGTTGCTCCAGTCATTTGTAGGATGGCATTGTTCTGGACCCTCTCCAGTAAACATGCCTGATGCTTTTCCTCTCCTCTCTCTTCAAGGAAGCCCAAAGTTTCATCAACCCACCAAACATTTTTAGGCCCCTTGGTAAACTGGAAGACTCGGTGAGAAAGAGGAATTTCTTGGGAATAACAGTCCTCCCAACCAGCACCTGCATCCCTCTAACCCAGTTCCTACCATGCTGCTAAGAAAAGAGATTCAATTGGTGGAAGCTGGGTGGGTCTCAGGAATTTCTGGAGAGAAGACAGTCCCTGGACATCACAAGAACTCCAATCCAGGGTTGGATGATTTGAGGACAAGGAGTGACTGCCTTCATCAACACCAGATTTCCTGAACCAGGGACGTGCTCACTGAAAAGGAAGCTTTATTTTATTCCTGGCAGGTCAGAAGAAGGAAATGCCAGGCTGCCTCTTTCCCAAACCTGATTTTAGGGTTGACACATATTCAATCCACCGAGAAGGTTTATTCTGATGGGGCTGAGATTAAGGAGGTGAGGCAGAGAAAGACAGCAGGGAAGGAGTGCTGGTGGCAGAGTTAGCAGCACAGTTAGATCTGTTCTGCTTCTGGGGCTGAGATTCCCCCAGCCCAGAAAGAGCTCCCCCAGGGCTGGGCCTGGGGGCATTCCCACTGCCTTTTGGGTTTCAGGCTACCAGAAGCCATCAGCCCTCCCTCTTGCTTGTCTGCCACACTTCTCACCAAGCAAGGGCTGAGAGTTTTTACACCCTCAGTCACCCCGGGCCCAAAGCTCTGGGGTCCATTTCCCTCTGACTCTTCCTAAACTCACATTTAGGATTCAGTTTAAGCCAGGCTCCCGAATTTCTACTTCAGTTCTTCTCCTGGCCTCACTATCCTGAGAGAGAATGTGATCTCCTGCATCTGTTCAGCCCCCAAACAAGTTCTAGAGGCAGGATCTGTGAATTGTGGTGAAGGTTTAGAGAATGAGTGATGTTGGAGGTGTCAAAATCAACCTCAGACCATCTGGTACAAGAACCAGAGAGGATAGGGACCACGAGGCAGCGTAACTCAAGCAGGACAGAGTCTGCAGTGCCTCTTTCCTGGATGGACCAACTCGGTCCTTGGCCTAGAATCTTGACCCCGGAGGAGGGCGAAGTCCAGACCGGGGTAGGTCCAGAAGAGACAGGGTGGCGTCACACCCACCCTGGGCTGCCCTTCTCTCCCTCCGGGAGAATCCCAAGCATGGGCGACCGGGGAGCCTCCACTACAGCAGGAGCCCCCAGCCACATCCAGGAGACTTACAAAGGACACGCGGTGGGAGTCGGGGTACTGGGATGCCGAGGGGCTGGATGAGTATATTCTTGAGATCCAGGGCAACCGGAAAGTCACAGACGAAACTAGGAGTCGTGGGAGGAAGGGGAACGAGCAGAAGAGCTCAGGGCCGGCTGGGCCTGTGAAACGAGGTGGACGCCAGCCTTGGAGGGCCATGGCTAGTCCCGGAAGGCGGAGAGCATGTGTCCGTAGAGATAGTGGGAGTGAGCTAAGAGAGAGGAGACAGAGACAGGGGACGCGGAGTTAGAGTCAGTCCCCAGGCGGCGGGGCGGCGGCGGCAGGGGGTTTGCAGCATGCTCCCAAGCGCAAAGCGCCGCCGCGGGCCCCTGGAAGCGCGCAAGGCAGCCGGGCAGGACTGGCGCGAGCGGGTCGGGGGCTGCAGGGCCGGCCGGCGGCAGAGGCAGGCGCGTGGGGCCGGGCGCGGCGGCGGCAGCGGCCCGCGGCCCACGGCCTGGCCACTTACCCCGAGCCGGGGGCACACCCCGTCGGACCCGGGGCGGGCGGGAGGGTGGGGGGTCAGCAGGAGTAGGTCCGAACCGTGGAGGTCTCCAGTCTCTGCGCCCCCGCCGGCCCGGCTGGCAGGAGTCGGCAGCCGCGGGAGAACACACAGAGCGGCGGGTTAGTGCGCGCACACGCGCGGGCCGCGGGGCCTGCCCGGCAGCGCCCCCCGCCCCGCCGCAGCGTTAGTGCAGCCACAGCCCGGGCAGCGCGGGGCGCCAGCCGCCAGCCTCGCCCTCTCCCGGAGCCCGGCCAGGAGCCCGCGCCCGGCCCGCCCGCCCGCCACTCACCTTCGGGAGGCATCTTCTTGGGCGGGGCCGCGGGGGGCTGCAGCGGCCCCAGGGTGGACACGCGGAAGGCGGCCGGCAGGGTCTCGGCCGAGGTGTTGAGCAGGCCGCCGCTGTGGTGGTCCCGCGGCCGGAAGCGTTTCCTCCAAGAGGGCGCGCGCCGGAACACCTTGTCCTCCCCCTGCGCCAAGGGGGCAATGGAGGGCCGGTTGGAATTGCTGCCCTCGCTCCCAGCCTGGGGAGGGCGGCTGTGGCCGGTTAGAGTACAGCTCCCTCCTACCCCTTTGGAATGAATCGAGCCTTTGTAGCCCTCAGTTTTTCCCCTGTAGAATGAATCGGGCTGACATGGATGACTCATAATAAAAAACTGCCCCTACCTAGGGTCCGGGGAGCTCGTCTGGGCAGATCCGTCATCCAACAGTCAAACCCTGCTTCCCTGCTCACCCCAATCTTCTCAAACTGAGCTCGGGTTGCCCATCGATCTTTCAAGCTATTCCTCTTCTGAGTCTCCCCACGGGATCACCCACCAGTCCCCCTGTGTCAGGAATAAGGGCATCTGGCTTCCAATCCTGGCTTGGCCATGTTTCTAGCACGGGACCTTAGGAAGTTTCAGTGTCCTCATCTGTGAAATGGAGATGCAATATCTGCCCTACGTATTCTCAGGCTACCTACCGCAGGGGGATCCGGTGTGACAGTGATAGTGCAGGCGGATAACCAGAAACACACTCCTCCAAAGGACATAGCAGGCAGCCTCCCTCCACTTCCTCCATCTACCACTTCACTGATGCCAATCTGGTCTCTCAATAACTGCCTTGTCAATAGGCAGGCAGGGCCACAACCCTACAGGATGTGGAGGTCTCCTTGCCCCACCCTTTAGATCCACATCCACCCTGCTTGTAGTCATGTCTCCCTTCTACCACTGTGTTCTCAAGGGCTGCAAGCTGCAGGCAGAGCGGTACCAGCATGAATAGGGACACTATCGCCCTCCTGGCCCCATACCCTTGGGATTTGTTGTTTGTGCCCTGTGGAGGCCAATTACTCCAATCAATTCTTGGCAGCAGGTACCTCTCTGTCATAGTTTCCATCCTAGCAGAATTTTTACATGGACCTAGGAGATCATTTTATTAGCATTGCTTCCTTCTTCCCTTGTCTCCTCACTCTCTCCCTCCCTCCACCTCTTTCACTTTGCCTTCCTCTCTCTCTGTCTCTCTCTCTCTCCCCCTCTCTCCCCTCCTTCCTCTCTCCTCTCTCTCATTCAAGGATCCAGAAACTACGATTATGATCTCTTTTGTTCTAACTGTTGTATTCCCAGCTCCTGAGTAGTGTCTGGGAATACTGCTGACACTCAAGAAATATTTGTTAAATGAATGGACAGCAGTTAGCTCCCTACACAGGAGTCCCATTCCTATGTTCAGCAGGAACTTTGTCTTCTCCTTTACCTAGTTCACACCTGTTTCCTTCAGCCCCCTTTCCACCTTTAGCCAACCGTCTGGGTTGGTTGCTATTCCTTCTCTGTGGCCTGACTGGCATGTTCTCCCTGCTCCTCCCCTTTTGGGTCCTGATCTTCACAAAGAGGGAGAACTGGATGAAGCCTTTCTGAGCCACGACAGGAAACAGAACCAGAATTGGCAGGAAGCCTAGCTGTAAGAAGAGACAGCTCAAGGTTTGGATGAAGTGCTAGGTGGCTGGACCAGAGGCCTCCTCCTTAGACCTTAGACTTCTGCCAGTACTGCCCGCCCTCACCAATCTCACCTCATTCCTAGGACCTGGCTTCCACTCTAAGATTCCTGCAAGAAAAACCAGTCCTCTCCAGCTGCCCCCCTCAAATGCATCCCAGAAACCCCACTGCGCTACCTAATGGTATCACCCACTTAACTATATTGTTCCACCCCAAGGCCTGAAGCCTCCCAAGCCAGCCAGCTTCAGGAGCTCCTGGGAGGAGTGGGATACAGGGAAGGATGCAGGAATCAGAGACAGTCTGCTCCAGACCTACTCTGCCACTCATCAGCCCTGAGGCAGTAGTCACATACTTCTGTGAGCTACAGTTTCCTGTAAAATGAGGATAATAACCTGCCCATAAGTGATGGTGAGCATCAAGTGAGATGTCTGTCACCAGTGTGCCACCATGCCTGGCCCATCCCTGGCACATGTATTCTAAGAGTATTTTATAAGAATTAAGGAGTAATTATTTTTTGTAAGAGAAAGCACCATGCAATATATACAGGAGTCATTTTTCCAGAAAGCAACAAAGAAAGCTAAAGTCCTAAGTATGTGGGAACTGAGTGGTGGGGTCATTATCCCAGAAGCACCAGGAAAATTAAGGTCTTTGAGAGTGGAGACAGCTGGAGAGGTATTCATTTATCTCCCTGATTGGAATATACATAAAATACATATTCTCCCCCCAACTTCAGGTACCTCTATGAAAAAAGCACACCTCACCGAATTATGTATATTCTTAAGTGTGTCCTTCCTGCCTACTGAGGCAAAGCGATCATTCTACCCAGTTGTTTTCAGCCCTGTTAAGCCCAACTAAGCAACAATGATCTGACTGAAGATGGAAAATCTAAAAATAAACAGAGTCCAGGCTCTTTTTTAACTTGCTTGGAGCCAAATCAGATGAAGCAGAGCTGACCAGCAAGGGCAAGCAAGGTTGGCGATAAGAAAGTAAGCAGGGAGGAGGCAAGGTAGAGAAGGGGCCACATCTTCAGGACACCAGTGAGCTTCACAGACATTTCTAAAGGTGCACTGTGGCTCCAGTTGTCAGGGGTGTCCTTAAACTCCAAGGGCAGACCTAATCAAATGAACAGCAAGTCTTATTGGGCAGGACAGAGATGTGCTAGTTTGGCCTGACAGACAAAAACAAAGGTGCTATCCCAATGCTGTGGTCTTTGGGGGGAAAAAACCTTAGATCCTGTATGGCAAGGAGTGCTGGGCACAGAGCTGGAAGACGCTAGAATATAACACAAAGGAGCTTTCTGCTTTTATACCAGAAAAGTTTCACAGAGACTTCTCTACAGCCTACTCTGCCCAAAGATAAGCCCAGCTAAGCCTGGCCTCCCTTAGGCCAGCTCACTAGTCATCAGCCAGGAAGGTAGAACTTGTGAACTTTAGTGACCCAATCTCTGAGACCCTTGATTCATGGCCAGGTACTCACGTCATCCAGCTTCCGGTCTGTGCCCAAGGCCAACAGGTTATTGAACTCTCTCTCCATCACCTGACGGGCCTGGAGTCCACAGGGTAAGAGAGGAAAGTCTGCAGTCAATGACCTTTATACCATCTTCCCCCTGTTTCCCAGGGTCCAAGGGCAGATGGGGCAGGACTTTGGTGCATTTAGCTCATTTGAAACCTTGACCACCTTCCTGAGGCTATTCCTTTTAACAAACCTCAGTGTCCTATTAGAAGTGAAACTGTTAAGCTTAGAAAATTAGAAAAAAATGTGATATGTTTAAAAAGTAGGCTCATAGAACAAAGGGAGGACTGGCTTTTCGTATTGGAGCAAAACTGTACCCACCTGCCTTTTAGTAGGGTGTGAGAAAAAAAGCATGCAGATCATGGACAAACAGAACTTAACTTACTCAGATTAAATATATACATTTCAAGGCTCCACATCACAAACTTAAATTAGGAAGACCACTCAATCATGGTTATCAGTGGCTCTGAGCTGCACAGTGCACAAAACCTTTCTCTAAGTTTCCCAGAAATTAACTCATTAAGAAAATCAGCAGACACAGGAAAATTTGAAAACTTTCAGCCACCAAATATTGTGACCATTTTAAATGAAAGATTACATACTGAGTCAGACATCACTTCCCCTGATAGCTAAGCAAAATGAACAGGTCAGAAAAATATGACAACTGAGAAAGCAACAGGACATCCCTGCCACAATTTACAGGATTATTGCTATCCACAAAATGTGAATTCATTTCAAAGTAGAATAGGAATGCATTTTTAAAGTAAATAGGAAACAAAAGAAAGAGAAGAGCCCTTTTGTGGGTGGAAGATGATAAGCACAGCATTCTATAAGGATAGTCTTTATCAGTAGTGAGAAAGTAATATTATTACAAATATCCTGAAAGGAGAAGCATAACAAATATTCAAGTGTCCAAGGATGCTCCTCTGACTAAGGAAAGGCTAAGTGGATAGGTATCCGTTTCAAAAACACCTTGCAGAGCTGGGTAAGGAGCCAGGAAAATGACAAATAAGGTGGAAGCTAAAGCAAGTGTAGAGAGAGTGTCTTTGGAAAAAAATCCAAGCTTTTATTAGAGAAGTGGGAATCTGCATTATCCACTTTGACTGATTAGGAGAGGTCACTGGTCACAAGGGGTCACTAAGGACACATTGACTCTGCGTGCTGCTGTGAACCCCAAAGGCCAACACTGTCCAGAACTTTGGGACAACACAGTCCTGTGCTTACTCGAGCCAAAACGTGTCTACTCCCAGAATAGCCTGTGCAGCACTGGTGGCTGAGTTTCAAAAGCAATCCGGCAGCTGCAAACAGTCCAGACAAGGGCAGCTAAACCGATCAGGGGACAGAGGCGTGTCTATATGAGGAAAGGCTAAAAGAATTAAGACCACTCTGACTGGAGCTACAAAGGCTCAGGCCCAGAGGCAATATGATCAGAGTTTATGAAATTCAATTTTCACAAAAGGTGAGTACTGGTCAAATACCAGCATCCTTACCAAACCTAAACTATGAGGAGGACTCGGCTCCCGCCCAAGGGGGAGCCTGATAGGGGCATATGTAGGACAAATAAAATCAGGAAGTACTTTACACAACTGTTAGTACTTTTAGAATCCCGTTACCCACAGGAAGTTAGAAAGGCCAAAAGTATAAATAGGTTCAAGAGAATTTAGATATATTCTTGGATGACAGCTCCATAATAATGATGAAATGTAACTCAAGAAGATGCCTAATCTTTTGCACTGTTGACAGGCAGACAAAGTCCTGGCATGGGGAGGCCCTGGGCTGTGCTATATGGTATATTTAGCTTTCTGAAGCCCATGGGCTCGGGGGTAGATCCCTAGAGGGGGCAGACAAAGGAGATCTGGATGTTCTGGGCAGTCAAGCCGGTAGAAGCCAAGGAAGGCAGAGTCTCAGCTACAACACAGGGCTGGGAGGAGATGAAGTGGCCACAGCGGTGTGGGGATGAGCACAGGTGAAGGCCACATGTGTTCCCTATGGGCTTTAGCTACTATGCATAGGCACCACACATGGAGGTTTGAGAATGCTACAATGGCCCCAAAAGCCCCTCACCCCCGGCAAATCTCGGAGCATGTTCGTGTGAGTAAGAAGGAGGCGGCCTGACGAAAGGGCTGCGGACCTGGGTGTTCTGTGTGGGGATCTGGAGGACCAAAGCCAGCGTGTTGTGGTCAAAGTTCTCATCCAGGGCCAGCAGGGCGCCGTGGACACCACTCTCGTGCAAGTTGCCCGCGTAGTCCCGAAGCCCAATGGACTGGACCCAGTGAACCACCTGGTCGTTGGTCCAGACCAGCACATCTGGAGGAGAGAGGAAGGAAAGGGCAGAAAGAGACAGCAGATTTGGTCCAGACCCCTCCAGGGGCAGAAACAGAGCTCTCGGAGCCCATGAGCCTGTTCTCTGGCTGCTGCTCACCTCCACCTCTCTGATCTTGCCCCACCTTCCCCCATGCCTGCCAGCCTGTAGGCCTCAGTCAGGCCCAGACTCCCCAGAATCCCTGCATGGATCATCCCCTTCCCCAGGCCAGAATGGCCTTTCCTCACTTTCCACCTTCAAAGTCTCTTCTAAAACCTGCCTCCCTCCCTTCCAACCCCAGCAGATCGAGGTCCACGAGCACACCAGTCTAAGGCGCTGTCCTGGGCTTCATCCCGTTTTTCTGGTTGGTGGCTGCTGCCCGGGAGGGGATTTAGAGAGGGTATGACTGTGCACTGGCCAAGGACCATGTCTGCTTCATCAGCCTAGGAGTTCCCAGAGGCTGGGGGTGCATCTTCCCTTTCAGGCTTGGAGTTTCCTGCAGTTCAAGATGCTTTCTCTCCTGCTTTTCTGCTGCCTGCCACATCCCTTCCGAGCAGGCCCACCAGGCCTGAAGGGCTTACCCTTGATCTCATGCTGGCTCTCCTCCCTCCTCTTCTCCAGCTCCTTCCGATCATAATTCAGCCTCTTCAGACACATGATGCCATACTGAAGACTGGTTCTGTAGGCACACAGCAGCCACAGCCACAGCCTCAGCGGGGCCATGCTCTCGCCCACCTGCCCCACCTGCCCCACCTGCCCCAGCAGGTCCAGAGCCAGCACAAGGGGCGCCCAACCCCTCCTGCTACCAGCGGGGCTACACTGGAGCTGAGGTTACTCCTCTCTCTCTCTCTGTTACCTCACATCTTCCCTGTCCCCTCTCTCCAGGCATGCAAATGATAAAGACCCCCATTAACCACAAGTTAAAAAAAAAAAAGAAAAAAAGAAAAGCAAGCTGCTCCTTTTACATTACCATTTCTCTTAGTGTTCTTTCAGTGGCCTACGAGATGGGTTCCCTTACTCATCTGACCCTCCCTGTGGTTACCCTCACCCTCACTCTCTGTAGCAGCCACAGGCACACCCCTTTGGGTCCTTGAACACAGGCACCTGCCTAGACCTTTGTGCCTCAGGCCCTTTGCACTGGCTGCTCACTCTGCCCAGAACATCCATCCCCTCCCTGTGACATACCTCACACTTTCTCCTTTAAGTTTTCTCAAATGTCATTTTCTCAGTCCAACCCACCTGTCACTTTGTTCATGAGAGTTGAAACTATACCATCACCATCACTACCCCTGGCCCACAGTCCCAGTTCCCCTTACTTGGTCTTTTTTTTTTTTTTTTTTTTGTGGCACCAGGGATGGAACTCACAACCTCATGCCTGCCAGGCAGGTGCTTAAGCCACTGAGCCAAACTCCCAGCCCTAGTTCTTTTAGACAGGGGTTGCACAAGGTCGCACTATGTAGTTCAGGCTGGCCTTGCGCTCACGTTGTAGCCCAAGCTGGCCTCGAACTCACAACGCTCCGCCTACCTCAGCCTCCAGAGTGCTCAGAATAAAGGTGTGCGCCACCACGTTCAGTTTAGATCTTTTGATCTAGTCACGGCCCTTACATTTACTGTTCCTTACTAATTAGAATGTAAGCTCCAGGAGGGTAGGGGATTTTGTTTTGTTCACTGACTTTAAACTTCTAGCACATAATAGGTACTCTTTTACAAATGCCTAGTGAATTAAATGAAATAATTCACATAAATTATGAAGAGAACTTCCTGAGTAGCAGGCCACAGTAAGCATTGCATAAATGAAACCTAAGCCAGCCTGAGGGCCACAGACACTGTGGATTAGAAGGGACCCCAGGGCTATTGGTCTGAGCTCCTCCTAATGCAGCAGTCACCCCAGAGTGTCCTTCAGAGTACACTGAGCCAGTGTCTGACCAGCTCTGGGGACCCTCAAGACAGCTCATCCTACCTTAGAAGACCCAGAGGGTTCCAGCTTAATGTGAACCCTGCCCTGTCCTTCAGCCTTCCTAGGTTTCTATGTCCATGGAGGAAAAGAACAGACGGTCCCTCCCAGCGGCAAATGCATCTCACTCTTTGAGGCTACTGCTTGTGAGATTAAGTTAGGGAGACTGTTCCCTCCTCTCTCCCCTCAGTGCTGCCCGGAAAGCCCTTCTGCCTACAACAGTGTCTCCCTCAAAGCGCAGAGGCATCATTTCTAGGAATCCCCCCTGGTTCACATACCCATTTATTACTCAAGCTGCTGACTTAAGCGTTGGTCCAGTATGAGGGGGCAGAAGCTGTCTAATTCCACCTCACTTGCCATAACATTCAGGACAGTTCTGTGACTTTCAGAGTTGCTCCACAGCACAGGTCAGGCTGGGTCTGAAGGCTGGCTTTGTCACTTGCAAGCTGAGGGTCACTAAGCATCTGTGAGATGGGGTCTCACCTCCCTTTTTAGGGTGTGGTGACAATGAATGAAAGGGCTAAGTCCAGCCCCTGGGACATCTCAGGTACTCAGAAATGGGACCACCGCAAGGTTGCAGGTTCTGGTTACTGTGTGTGCAGGTCTGATTCAAACAGGAGCTCCTTGAGGAAACCTGCCCAGCAGAACATCCTGTCCAAGGAAAAACCCTCTGAGCTGGGTGTCAAGAGACGGGGGAGTTAGCCCATTCTATCACCCCTGGCTGAGTCACCTGCTGGGCCTCAACTTCTACTGGATTTGTTTTCTCTGACTATAAAATAAAAGTTTTTACACATCCCTTTCTTGTCATAAAAATCATGATTTCTAAGAAGTTTTCCAGACTTCAGCACATGTTTATGAAATGTTAGGCACAAGAAAAGCAGATAAATGCACAGCTGAGGTGAGGCATGTGGAAAATGCTTCAGAAACTCCAAAGCAAGATGCGGAGCCGGAGTTGGAACCATGCAGGAGACTGGGCTTTGCTCCCAACTCTGGGGATGGGGCCATGGGAGGACTTCCACGGTGCAGGGTGAGGCTGGCTGACATCTTCCAGCAACTAGCACATCCCAGCTTGTCGAGGGACCAGCCTTCTCCCCAGCCCTATCAATCACCAGCAGGGGACAGGTGCAGCTAGGTCTGGCAGTCTCCTGGGCAGAGACAAAGGATTCCCTTTCAGCCCCAGCGGAGGTAGGGGAGGAGAGTGCAGAGGGAAGACACAGGCTCCCCTCACAAGTCCGGCCTCACAAGTTGCATTTGGGGCACTAAGGTCAGGAAGGTGAGGGTTCCAGGACAGGAATCTCTGCAGGGTGGTGGCCCCGAGTTGGCAGACTTGTTCCACCTGTACTCTACCATCATCCCTAAGTGACCTTGGCCTAATCCTCCTTCCCATGCTCCCATGACATGAGAAAGCTAACTAGATCTCTAGTTCTGTTTTATGAATTGGAAATCATTCACTGTCCCCCGCATCCTTGGGGGACAACCACAAGACCCTGAGGGAACCCTGAAAACCCACACTTTCCAGCCTCACCCCTGTCATTATCCACTCGAGGCCAAAGACCTGGCTGAAACAGCAACCTGTGCTACTTGGATGCTACGAAGGACTCCAACAGCTGTCAATTCCTGCAACCAATGCCACCCACTTTGCTCTCCAACTTAAATGCCCAGTGGACCAGGTGGGCAAATGCACATAAGGCAAGCAGGCTGGAGGGGTCCAGGAGGACCCGGAGAAGGCTCACCCATCCTGTGAGGGTACCGCTCTCCACCTGTAGTGGGTCATATCCACGCTGGAATGTGCAGACAGAGCTCTCAGTTTTTCAAGAGAAGCCAGAAGTCCAGAGGTTTGTACAAAGTCTCCTCCTATATAAGTACTGGCAACTAAATTCATGGTTTTTAAAATACATGTGGGCCAAACAAAACATATCTGCAGGCCAAATTCTGCCTACAGGCTGTCAGTCTGGGACCTCCACCACCACACTTTTGAACAGATCTCTTCAGCAGAGGAGGAGAGGACTGGTTGATCCCTGAACCAAAGAATATGGGTCCAAAGGTGAGGGGCTCCAATCTGCAATAGCAGCAGGAAAAAGGCCTAGACAACCTTTGTCCTTCAGCCTAGAGGGAGTGAGACACCCAAACTAAATCTCACATTCAGTTTGAGTCTCTTCAGGGAAAGCAGATGTCAGCCAGCACAAAGACAAGCTAAGAAATTTAGGCCTCAGTGGAAAAATCTCAAAGAAGATGCTAAAGAGAATGACTTTTTGTCTCAAGGGTTAGTAGTAAGAGGATCAAATCCTCAAACTGCAGGGTAAGATGAGAATTCAACTAGAGTCGAACTTTCCCAAGAAGGAAACCTGTTACCAACTAGACTTGGCCATGGGAAGAGGAGAGGCACTTCTGCTCCTGACACAACCCCCCCACCCCGCCGCTGGGGGCGGTGGCCCTGCTCAAGCCCCACTCACCGATGGAAGCTGTCCACCATCTTCAGGTGGACCCGCAGGTCCTTCTTGGTGAGGTGGTCTAGCATGCGTGCATCCACCAGGCACTCCATGAAGTAGCTACGGTACTGGGGGAGCCCCAGGCTAGGCAGCCACTCATTCCCAATCCACTCATGGTTCATGTCTCCGTAGGCCAGGGTCTGGGGAACGAGAAGGAGGCAGCTGTGTGCGAAGGAAAGCCATGCCACCAAGCTGCAGCTGGCATGTCTGCTTGGGAGAAACTTTAATCAATCCTCTACCAAAGCGGGAAGAAGAGTGGGCCAATAAAATTTCAGTTTCTTTAACTAAGGGGCAAATAGAGAGCAGGGAGGTTTATTTTATTTTATTTATTTATTCATTTATTTTTTGCAGTGCTGAATCCATGGCCTTCACACTGATTTACATCCCCAGCCCTTTTTAAAGTTTTCTATTTTGAGGCAGGTTCTCGCTCAGTCTCTATCTTACCCAGGCTGGGCTTGAATTTGTGGTTCTCCTGACTCAGCCTCCCAGAGTGCTGGGATTACTGGCATGCACAACCATGGTCAGCTGAGGTGGTAGATTTTAAATGGAGCTTTCCAAGATCTTGAAATGATGCAGTTCCACTCATGAATCAATTATCTACACTAATGAACAGCGGCAAGCAAGCATCCAGGCAACAGAGAATAAGAACCCTTCTTGTTGACTCTGGAATGCCCATGCAGTACTGTGCAGCCGACCTGCCTCCCTGATTCTCCATGGGCCTTGAGCCCACTTAGTCCAGGAGACAGACTGTGTACAGTGGAACTTCAGAGCAGCAAAGTATGCCAGCCTCACTCTGGAAAACGGCTGGCCTCACAGTCCACAAGGATGCTAAACACTGGCTGAAGCCATGATAAAAACAAAGGGCACCTGGCTCACACACAAATAGCCAGCTGAGTTCCCTACAACCTGGCCCTCTGCTCCAGCATCCTCTGTAGGTCTCTTGCTGTCTTCCCAAATCCTGCGCCAACCAGAAGTCACCTCCTGACATTAGCGAGAGGGGGCTCCATGACTGCCACCTTTCGAAAGCTTTAGTTTTAACAGCGACTCTCCACCGTCCTTCCCTTGACATTTTTACATTGGTAAATTGATTTTGTCACCTTTTAACATGAAAGTGTTGGTGTATATAAGGCTATATGTCACGTGTGTTCATTATTGAGTATAAAATGAAGTTACCATTGCAGACAGCATTGAAGTGAAAGGCCAGACTTTGTCGTTTTCCACACCCTCACATCCACCTTTGTGCTGTTCCTCCCTCTCCCACTCCCCACTGCCCCTCCCAGACATAACCACTCTGCTTGGCTTTCTGTCCAGCACTCCCTTGCCTTAAAAATGTGTTCACAGGGCCAGGGATATAGCTCAGCACCATAAGCACCTGCCTGGCAAGCACAAGGTCCTGAGTTCAATTCCTGGTACCAAAAAATAAATAAATAAATAAATAAAGGTGCTCACAGTTTTTACAATCACTAATGTCTATTTTTCCAAACAATATATTATTAACTTTGCTTGTTTGTGAATTTTAGTATCAAATTCTTTGAGGCTATCAGGACTGGCATGTTTCACTGAGCATTATGTCTGATGCCTCTGTTTCTCTGCTGCGTAGTGTTCTACTGTGTAAAGATGCGATTACTGACCAGTCCCTGTCTACTGTGGATGGGGTTTCCCTATAGGAGTAAATCGTGCTGCTTCCTGGCTCATTCTTCTTGGTGGCACTTGTCACAATCTGATACTGTCCCTTTATTTGTAAATATTGTCCTTTTGATCCTTATTGATATTGTGTGCTGATATTAACCCTTTGTTTGCTGCTCCGTGCATGCTGTACTTGTTAACAACTTTTGTATCCGGAAAGTTCAGAAAGGCCTAACACATGGCAGATGCCCGATGAACTTTTGTGCACTAAATGAACAAATGAGAGGCCTCTGCTCGTTTGCCACAGTGCCCCTGAGAGGAACAGGGAGAGGAAGACTCACACCAATCTGAGTCTCACTCTCACTCATGGGAAGCGAGTCAAAGTGCAGAGAAGAGCTGGGCACGTGGCAGGGCACAACCCCCAGGGCTCCTCACCTGTAACCCTGAGAAACTACAACAAGGAGCTACAGGTACACTGGTAGGGAGTCCAGTGGGAGCAGAGAAACTGCATCCAGGCTCCTAGTGTGAAGAGGAACGCACACACTGAGACTTGAGGGGCAGGGAGCCTGCGGGAAGGATGCCGCCCTGACCTTCTGAGAGCTGTCCTAGCAGGGAAGGGAGTCTTACCTGAGCCCAGCTGCCCTCCTCACTGTCCTAGCAGGAACAAGTGCCGCGTGTCAGGGAAAACAGGCAAAGTCAAGAAACCCAGCAAACGCTACCCAGGGCCCACAGACAGTAGGAAGATGTCTCAGCTGCTAGGTGGGTGACCAGGGAAAGCAGCTGTGATAGTTTAGAGAGAGCAGAAGGTTGGTGCATGGATCCGTGTTCACGGCAAGAGGGGAGCAAATGTGTGTGGGAAAACACACTTCCTTGCCTCCCAGGATTGACTGGGAACCAAGCAAGATGTCAGGCTCTCTCAGCCCTGCTCCTGCACCAAGGATCAAGCCTGGGCAAGGAACTTGGAGCTCAGGCCCAGAAGAAGGCAAAGTCCTCTTTAGCCCAGGGCTCTTCCACTGCAGTGTGCTGAGGGCTCTGGGTAAGCTTGTGTCCCCCTGGGACATATCAAACAGATACAAACTGCTCCCTATTTCACCTCTTTCCCCTCAACCCTCCACCCTGAGACCAGGATGCAATGAACATAGGGACATCAAGCACTGCGGATGCCCCACGGCCTTCCCTTCATCTCATGAAAGCTGCCAGTTTTAACCCCAGGCCCAGAGCCAAGAGCTAGACTCACTGTTTTGGTGGATGTTGCCAGAGTCTCCATCTCCTCATGGGTGACCCAGACATTCCCGGAAGACTGCAGGCAGAGAGGAAACCTAGCTGGTTTGGGTCAGGTCCCTAAGATTCCCAGAAGACCCAGACTCCCAAGGACCTGGACAAAGCTCCCCTCCCCTGAGTCCTCCAAATGCTTGGCCCAGAGCCCTGCACACAGGCTGGCTCCAAGCATCTCTTTTATCATTGTATCTACACTGCTTAGCATAGGACCTGGTGCACAGGAAGTGTTCAATGCACGTTTCCTGGATGGATATGAGTGAATGGTGCTGACCCAAAACAGGGACTGACCATAATCACAGAAATGAACAACAGTGCGATTTTAGCTTGTGTTAAGGTTAGATGACAGAGGACAGAATTCTTAAATGACCTGCACCTCTACCTTGTCCAACCTGCCAATAACACACAACCCCAGAATTCCTATCTGAGAAACTCTGTGCAGAGATCTGGAATTGTTGTCAGGCAAAGAAGGGGAAACGGAGCTCATGGATGGTATGCAGGAGGCAGCAAGCCAGCCTGTCGGACCCCCTTCATTAGGATGGCAAAGGGCAGAGCCCAAGGTTACCATATTCCCAAAGACCAACGGGAGGCTTTGCAAACACTACTCCAGGGTCTCTGTAAATGTCCTGGGTGAGGGAGGCCACTCACCGTTCTCGAGGTGGGCGGGGCAGAAGGACTGGTGAGTGATACCATCTCCTGGATGGCCAGCCGCAACTTGAGCCGGTGCAGAGCATTGCTGATGCCAATTTCCCGCTGGATTTCCGTGTCTGACAGGGCGGACATGATGGCACCACTCTTGACATTGGCCCGGCAGGCTGCCACGTACCAAGCAGGCATCCCCACCCAGAGCTGCAGACATGAGGTGCAGGGATAAGTCAACCCCTTCCCCCAAAGCCCTGGCCCCACTGCCAAGAGCTTGGTGATACCAAGCCAGGGGCCAAGGCCAGGTCTCATCCATAGTCTCAGTATAGCAAACACACAGCACTGCTAGGACCTTGGGAATAAAGAGATGACTACCGACACACCACTTTACAGATTAACAGTCAGAGGCCTGGGAAGGTGAAGGAATTTTCTCAACACCACAAAGCTGATGAGCTCCTAGGGGAAACCTGTAAGAACCAATCGCCTATGAACTAGCCCCCCTTACCCAAGCTTAGCTGCCTGTGAGACATGAGTAAGTAGAATTGAATATGCCCTCCAAAGTTGGTTCTAAATGTGTCTGTGAGGACAGACAAATACTTGTGGTGGCACATGTGCACTTGACAGGGGAGGAACATGCTGGGGAAGTTGTAGGGGCACCACCTGCTGCCCAGGCATCCTTGTCCCAACCCACACAATCTTCCCTCCACATCCCAGAGCAAACTCCCTCACCCCAGCTCACCTCCAGCCAGGAGACCACTGTGGGGCCATCCCACTGGGCGAAGGGCGTTCCCTTTCTGCGGGCATCTTCAAGCAGCTGGTGTCTTGTAAAAGGAGGAACAGCAGACTCACTAGTCTCTCCTTCTGTCAACCAGGCTGGCTCCTGGGGACTACTGGGCTGGGCCAAGTATAGGGACTTAACGCTTCCCCAGCTCCCCACCCATGGACTCCGCTGCTGTATGCCAAAGCCATGTGACACTGAGAAGTGGGCAGGACACCCTCCATGCCCAAGAATGAGGGACTCTTACTGTGGGCACATGACCTATGCATACTGACTTAGACATTTCAGTATGCCCTTCCCCATGGACCCTGCAACCCTTTCTCACAATCCCCTTGCTTCCTTCTCCCTAGGGTCATCCTAAGCACCTCCTCCTAACTCAGGACATACCCTGATGTGCCCACATGGACCAGCTCAGCTCAGGAAGGGCCTCACTGGGCTCTGGCTCCCTGAGCTCAGTCCCATGGCAGCTGAGAAGAAGAAAAGTGGGCTGAGGCCTGGGCCCCACCCTGGCGGCTCTTACTTCTTCTTTAGCCGCCGATCCTTCTCTGCTTGGGTCCCCAGCTTAGCAGGTACCATAGGCTCCTGCAGACTGAGCTCGGAGTCTGTTAGCAGAACTGGAAGGGAAGAGATGCTTGTGTCAGCAGGCCCCCTGCTTCTCTACCCTTATCCTGGGCTAGTGAAGAGGAGCAGAAGCAGCAGGAGGCTCCTCAGTATAGGGTCTGACAGCACCTCGTGTGGCTCCTAGAGCCTCCTCCCAAGGTCCTGCATTAAGAGTGGAACTGGGTGGGTCATCTGGACAGTGTCCCACCTGGGAACGTCAGTCCTGGGGGTATTTCCAGCCAGACGGGCCAAAGTTGCCCCACCCTAGAATCCTAGAGAGAACCTGTCCCTATACTAAGCCAAGGGGCAAAGCAAAACCCAGAGAGTAGACACAAGGTGCTTACAAGGCTCCGAGAGGATTATCCTGACTTGGTTCGGGATGGGGATATTGGCACAGAGAGATGTATCTCCCAGCCTCTTTCTCTGGGTGCGCCCACTCGCACAGATTGCAAAGAGGAACACATTCTGCTGTCTTCTACTGAGGGCCTCCTGAATTCATGCTGGAACCCTACGGAATTTGTGGCAAAGGGCAGCATCTTAGGATTCACTGATGTCCTGGCCGCTCCTCAAAGCACACATGGGCAGCAGGTGTGGGAGGTCCAGTAACCAGTCTGAGACGCTGTCGTGGGTTTCAGTGCCAACAGTATGGGGCACAGGAAATCCTGAGGCTTTTCACAGCACACCTCTGCCACTGATCAGACCTTGCTGCCTTCCCATCCCTCTGCCCCTGAGGATGGGGAGGAGGGCAGAGCTCTGCCTCATTAATGAGCTGAGATTCCCTCCTCCTCCATGGCCCCCTCACCCTCGTCTTCCTCCTCTTCCCCTCACTCAACTAGCTCTGTTCCAATTCGCTCATTCCTGAGGTGCAGGAAAGTCTAACGCATCTGGGTTCAAAGGTTTTCTTTATTCTAGTTGATGGAGCTCCTCCCCAACAAGAAATTCTTCAATGTTTCCATTGCCTCTGGAACCTCTAAGCCTCTCCCTCAGGCTCAGAAGCTGACATCCTTCTCCCCTCTCTTCCTGTCCTCCTACTTCACTTTGAACACAGACGTCAGCAGACAAAGCCCTCTCACCCACACATCTTTCCCGTCCTCAGAGTGCTCACACAGACCCCTTCCAATAGCCCCCCAGCTCCAGGGTAGCAGCAGAGGAAGCCCTTCCTGCCACCCCCAACACCCCACAGCCAGATCTGAGCTCCTGAAGCACCATGGGCTCATCTCCACTGTACTGTTCTAGAAGCATCTCTTTATTTTTTCCTTTTCATTAGATATTAAGATCCTTGAGGAATGAGCTGTCTCTCTAACACCTTGTACTATGCCACACATGAGGTACTCAATAAGCGTGTTTGAACAAAAAACTGAAGAGGTAATGGAAAGAAAAGGAGGGAGGGAAAAGAATAAAGGAAAGACGAAATGAGACAGAGGAAGGAAGAAAGCCAACACTATGTACCTCCCACACACCAAACATGACCCAGAGCTTACACCACAGCAGGGATCACAGTGCTGTCCCCAAACACTCTCTTGAGCTGAATGTCTGCAAAGCCATTTGTGGGTGTCTTCATATTCTTGAGTACCAGAAGTAAGTTCTAATCAAGAACTGACTCATTCAGAGGCAAAACTAAGAAATTTCTCCTGAAGGTCTTGCACCGTACAGCATGGAACCTTCTGAGTGGAGGACATCACAGTTGTTGGACCTTTCCCTTCATCCAGGAATCTCTGCTACAGCAAGCCAAGTAAATGGCCATCCAGACGCAACCTCACACTGGAGGTGCAGCTGCCTGCCCCCTCCCGAGGCCATCCTGCCCATGGGGAAATGGCTAACAGAAAACTTCAATGCTCTGGAGCTGGAATCTGCCTGCCTACAGCTTCTTCCACCTACCAGCCCTAGGAAGGCAGGCCCAGGTCACCCTTCTGCTTCTGACTCCCCAACACACACCCAGCCCTGTGCTAGGAAAGGGGCAGAGACCATGGCCTGTGGCTCCATCCCGACTCAGCTGGATCAGCCTGCCCTTCTCCTTCTTCCCAAACAGCCGGCCAATGGATGACTTGATGCCCTTGCGCTTGGCGCCCTTGTGCAACGAGTCCTGGCTGCTGTTGCTGCTGCTGGGGTTGCTGCCTTGATCTTCCAAGGCACTAGAGGATAACAGCCAGGAGGGGGCAGAATAAGAAGAAACATACTTAAATTACAGCTGGAGAGATGGAAGTTAAAACTCGAAAGAACTTAAGCATCAGTGCTGAGGTTAGGGGAAGGGCAAGGGGATATGACCAGAGCAGGTGACCATGGGATCATCCTTCCCTGCGGGTGCTTCAAAGAGAAGCGAGATGCTCTAGCACCTGAGACAGGTGAGATGCAGTCCCTTTAGAGGCAGAGGGAAGGATGCTACAGCCTTGGGGACACAGATGTGGGAAGTGGGGCTGCTCCACTTACCTCTTGCCTTCCTCCTGGCTCAGGGCTGGGTGGCCAAGCTTCTCTAGCCGCAGCGTCCTGGGTGAGGAAGGAGGAGAAGTCTCACATTTTATGGTGGCTTTATCCTCTCGGTTCTCTTCCCGAGACACTGGCGACTGAACAGACAGTGGAGCCGTCAGGGGGTAAAGGGTGAGATCTGGGGCTTGCCTACCCAGCCCAGATGAGGCAGAGGAACAAGAAAATCGACCAACTGTCAGGAGGCCCTGTGGCCTCTCAAGCTCAGACTCAGACCCAAGAGCCCTGGGGGAGACTCCTTAAGGGAAGGGCCTGGGAACAATCACCCATGAGTACCTGGGCCGCCAGGCAACACTCACCAGCAGCTTCCGCCTATGCTTTCTTAAGTCACTGGGCTGGAAGAAAAAGAAAAGTGTGAGCAGGAGAAAGCCCTAACCTAAGCCCACCCCAGGAAGAGCCCAGAGGTCTCAGCATGAGAACAGACTATTCAGTGTCTCCCAGGACCGGAAAAAATGTCACCACAGAAAAACACTGGCCTGGAAAATTAAGTGAAGGCTACCTCTGGAAGAGAGGAGCAGTGTGGGCAGTAGGTGAGGTTCTTAGGCATTCCATGCTTGTCCAAGGGAAAGGCATTAAGAAAGCCCTTTGCTACACGGGACATGTTGGTGGCCTCACTTGTGGGAAGAAGGTGGCGGGCCCAAGTGAGGGGAAGCCCTGCTTATCAGCTGCCCAAAAGCTCTCACCAAGGTCATGATCCCCATTCGGTCCAGGTCCTGGGCAGCACTGCGGGAGGTGAGCTTCGGTGTGGAGCGGCCACTGAGTGGAGGAGAGGCACTGGCCAGGGACAGGGCAGTCAGTGAGGTGGGGATGGAACCGCGCTTGCGCAGCTGGGTCAAGTTTAGGGCTTCCATGCTGCCACTGGTCACGCGCGTCTCAATCTCTTCCGCGCGGAGCTCCGTGGACTCCTTTTCTTCCTGGATCATCCTAGCAGGCGGGCAGAACCAGACCTGGCCATTAGCCCAGCAATGGCACTCGCTGCCCTAGGACCACACACAAAGCAAGGCCTAAGGCCACCCCGTAGTTTGTGGCATCTTCAGAATACAGAATGTCTGGAGCTTAGCAGCATCTCTGTCTCTGTCTCTCTTCTTTGCTGCCCTGCCTTCCCAGTTTCACAAGAGTCATTGCCAGGGGAGGAGGCAGTCTGGTCAGTGAAACACAAACCACCCTGGAAGTTAGAATTCTTGATCTACCATAACTACAAGGGTGAGCTTGAGTCAGGCACTTTGCTCTCTGTGCCTTAGTTTCCAAATATAAGTAATGTCTGGACTGGTCTTAGGGATCGGTTTCCAAATGCAAGACTTTTAGCTGATGCCAATCCCCAATGGGGTTTTCCCTGTTCTGTGGAAAAATGATACAATTAGTGATAACTGTGTGTGTGTGTGTGTGTGTGTGTGTTGCACTTGGCAAGGAATCTGTGTACAGGACTCACATCTGTACAAGCACACCACACACATACTGATGTAGAGATGCTGCCTGTCCTATAAGGAGAAGGACATGTTTATATTCTGAAAGGATATCTTTCCCACACTAGGAATGTGAAAATGTGAAAATGTTTTATTTGGGGGGGGTTGTTTGTTTGTTTGTTTTTCAGGATGGCTGGGATGGTAAATGGCAGTTACCTTTAGTATTTTATTTTGCAGAGTAAAGAGTTGGAAGTCCTATACTGCTGTCTGTGTGTGTGCCCTTCTTTGTAACTGGCTTGTAAAATCTTACTGGATGGGAACTGCTGAACCTCAACAGCTTGTAAAACTATATACTTTGGTTGAGATTTTCCCTGTTTGTCACTGACATTAACAAGCTCACTAAACAGGAAGGATGAAGTGAAGATTTTGATAATTTTCTCTGCTGCCAGTTTCTGTTTGATGCCTCATTAGGAACGGAAACCATAGCTGGGCGTGGTGGCGCACGCCTTTAATCCCAGCACGTGGGAGGCTGAGGTAGGCAGAGCGTTAGGAGTTCGAGGCCGGCTTGGGCTACAACGTGAGCACAAGGCCGACCTGAGCTACATAGTGTGACCCTGCCTCAAAAAACTAGGGCCAGTAGTTTGGCTTAGTGGCTTAAGCGCCTGTCTGGCAGGCACAAGGTTGTGAATTTGATCTCCGGTGCCACAAAGGAAAAAAAAAGAAAAAAAAAAAGGAATGGAAACCATGACACAGTGGACTAAGTTGCCACAAGTTTATATCCAAGATCTGCCACTTACTGTGTAGCTTTAGGCAGGCCACTTAACCTGTCTGAATTTCTGTTTCCTTGTTTATAACACAGAGGTCATCTTGTCTACCCCAGGGAGAGGGGTGAGACTGACAGTAACATGAAGCTGTCATGCTGAGCCAGCTTGGTAGTGGGAACTGCATTCTTAGTGGTCAAGATGAGTGCCAGGAGCACAGCTCATCCTCCCAAGCCTGGCCACCCCACCAGCCCAGGGAGGGAGGTGAGGCTTGAGAGTCACACTAAGGTCCTGCTCCTCTTGGATCAGCACTGAGCCATAACCTTGCCTGATGCTCCACAGAGGGTCCTTAGACTATGACCCGCTAAGGTGCAGCTGTCAGAAGCAAAGAAAGGCAGAATTTTTCCTGTAGTGACCAAATGCAAAGGCATCCTGTCCTTCCAGGCACCTCTCTGTCCTGCCCCAACCTGATCTCTTCGTTGATGGCGTCCAGTTGTTCCTGCAGCATCACGGCCAAAGTCTGGGCATCTGAGTGGCCACTGGGAGAGACAACGTCGACAGAGCCCACGAGACCCCCCGACTCATCCTCATCTACGTCGGAGATCTCAGGGTCGCTGTCAAAGGCAGTAGTGGCCTTGGGGGCCAGCACACCAGGAAGTGGAGAAGGTTCCCAGTCCTTAGCAGAGGAGGAGAGTAAAGGAGGAGTGATCAGACACCCAGACAGCTGAGGAGCAAGAGCTCCCCACCCTGTTCAGCAGCACCGCATCTCCTAGGAGCTTCCTAGACATGCAGATCCACTGATTCAAGATGTGATTCCCAGGTGATTCATTTGCACAGTAAAGTCTGAGAAATGCTGCTCCAGCTCACCCCAGGAGTTAGCTAATAGAGTGGTCAGGAATAGATTCTAGAAATACTGCCTTGGTTTGAAACTCGGCTCCACTAAATACTAGCTGCACAACTATGGGAAAGTTGCTGAATGTCTCTGTGCCTCAGTTTCTTCATCTGTAAAACAAGACAGCAATAATAACCTACCCCGTAGGTAGTTGTGAAGTTTAAGTGAAGAAATGCAGGTGCCCTCCTTAGCACAGGGACTTGGCACAAAACAGACTCTATGTAAAGGCCATCGGTTTCCCTTTGTACAAACCCACAAAAGGTGACTAGATCTGGGGACCAAGGCAAGCCCAAGCAGGCATGTGTCTTGTGTCTCCCAGAGTTAGAGCACAGTACAGGATCATCTCTGAGAGGTAGTGGCTTTTCCAAAATCATCCTATAAACCTCTTCAGGTCCCAAAGAAGAGAAGGCCAGGATGGAGCTAGGAAAACCAGAAAAGTAGGGGAAGGAAAGGAAGTAGCCAGGACTAAGAGGGTTGCTAACATATAGCCTCTATGACCCAAGCCCCCCAGTTCTACCTTAGGGTTCTTTTCTAGCACCTGTCACCTTCAGTTGGAGCTACTGGGTAGCTGCTGTGTCTTTGAAACAGAATAGAGAAGGACTGAGGGAGGGACAAAAAGATTGTGATCAGACTGGGACTCCCTAAGGGCAGAGAAGTTTCCCCCAGCAGCCTAGGAGCTCCTTCTGTCTCTATCTGTATTTCCTGGTGCCCCCAGAGCATGCAGAGGACCTGGATACGAATAGGATTAACAATTAGCTGGCCAGGCAGGAAAGACTTCTCCAGGAGATGGAAGTCAGCCTTTTTCCACACTATATCGGCTGTTAAGTCCCCCAATCTCCCTTGGCCAAATCAGACAAGGCGAGGCCATGGCTGCTCCTTAGAAAACTCCAGGTGCCATTCCAAGAGCCAGGTAACCTGTCACCCTTCCTTTTCCCCCTATAAATCACAACTGTTGTTCCAGGAAGCTTGCCAATTGCATCTTACCCCCACGGCCCCTCCAGGACCACCAGAAACACATGCCTGCACACCCAGGCACACGCACACACGCTTCACTGGGGCCTTGGGGCCTGGCTGGCTGCCTTCCAGCCCCTATCTCCTGCCCACCAGGAGGCCAAGGCAAGCGGGGGGGCCACAGCTGTTGCAGCTGACAATGGCCCCAACCCCAGGGCTGCAGCTGTTGTGGCCATGGGGGAGGGCAGGGGAGGATTTGCACCACATGCCAGTCGTCTGTGTAACTGGAGCCAGGCACGAGGATGAACTGACCCCAAACTCCCCAGGGAGACCCCCACACACTCATCCCTCCACCCCCTCACCTTGGCTGATTCCTCCCTTAGGGCGGAGTAGCGGCGATGCAGAGCCGGGAGTCCACGGGTGGTGGTGCTCAAGGAGAACCTCACGTCTGCTGCACTCCCCATGTGCGACCTTGAGAGGGTGGCGGGGAGGGGAGAGACACGACAGGTCCTGAAGACCAAGAGACCTTGCCGCCAGCCCCAGGGCCCCAAGAGTAAGGGATCTCCAGCTCAGAGAAAAGAAGTCTTAACCAGACACGTATGTAGCTATCATACGTGTTTGTAGGGCCACCATGTAAGCACGAGATTTAGACTTATGTCCTGCTGCTCCAGGGTCACAATCATCTAGAGGAGAAAGTTTTAGGAAGCAACTTTTCATTTAGCATAAGAGGGATCTTCTCATGGTTGAGTATGCTTTTAAAAAGTCGGGCTCTCAGTCAGGTATTCAAGTGGAGGTTCTCTGACCTTCTGCTAAGAACTGTAGGCAGGCTCCAGGCACTGGAGAAGTCCGAGGGATGATCTTTGAAGGTCCTTCAACTCTCCAGGTCTTTGTCTCTTGGTTTTTTCCCCAAAAAACTTTCCTCAGGTCTTCTGATAGTCTAGACTGAGTTCCTAACCTGGCTAAAATTCCACCCAGTATATTCCCACCCTATCTTTAGGAAGCTTTGAGAGGCCTCAATGCTGTATCAGAGGCACAGGCTAGATTTTAGGGTTCCAGGAACAGTCTCTGGAGAGTCTAAAGGCCTCCCTTGTAATGTTTCTTGCCTGTACTTTCTCAGCTGGGGGCTAAGTGAGGCCCCTCTTTTCCATGACAATTCAGTGATAGGTCCGGTGATTGCACAGTCAAAGCTAAGAATTCCCAACAAATAACGAAAGCATACAATGGTAAATGGCTGGGAATACTTTGGAACAGTTCTTATTAAATGAAGGGTAGCCCTTCTGGTCACATACAGGAAGGAAGAAATAGAATCCCAGCTATCATTCTGTGTCTCTGTTCCTTGCCTCTTTTTATACTCCTATATATCTACAGTAATTATTGATGAATTTGAAAATGGCCCTTGAGTTTGTGCCACCCTACATCCCACAAGTTTCTCCTCCAGAGTTCATTTCTTTCCCTAATTCTCTACACATATCTACTGCCTGCGTTTCCCCACATACCTACGTCCTTTCACCTTTCTTCACAGTAACTGATCCCCATTTCCCTAATATAACAAGAACACTGACTGAAGAGAACCCCCAAAGTTCTAATCTAACAGACTGTGGCTTGGAGAGTAAACGGCCAGGATCCCTGAACCTGGAGTGGCACTAACCACTTCCGTCTCCTTGATTTTCACTTTGTCTCTCTGGGTGGGGAATTGAGAGCAGGCTTGAGGTCTGAGTTCAATGACAACGGCTTTCCAAAATACAGAGAAAAATCCAGAGCTTCTCTAAGGCACAAAAATTCTATTCTCCGTCTCTTACACTGTTTTCAGATAAAGGGATGCCAGATGTGTGAGTACCAAGGCAGCTCAACTTCCAAGAGTAAGGAAAATTTTCCCGCCTTGGTTTAGTCTCTCCAACTGCTTTCTGCCCACTTCTTCCTATCCAAACTCAGGTGATCCTTGACTCTCAAAAACCATCCTAAAGATGGTATCTCAGAAAAACTAGAGTGAGTGGTACTCTCTACCAGTGGGCTTTGTGGGCCATGGGAGGGCATATAAAATGGCATTCCTCCTCTCAAGGGCACACCCACTGTCAAGGACACAAGAAGCATAGCAGTGAGGAAGAGCTGTCTCTGATTTCTTGCCTCTCTGTATCCTCAGAAGAGAGATGCTCCCTTCCTAACTGCCCACCTGACCAACTCCCTCAGCTCCAGTGTCCCACCCTGAATAGGAAGAGAACCCAGAGGGACTGGGTGGTCTTTGATGGGAGGAAATCTCCTTCCTCAGGGTCTGTGCAGGACCCTGCCTCTCACACCTGCCTCCCAGGGCCCAGTACCTGGAATGGATGCCATCCACAAACGGCCCCCCTCGACCCTTCAGCTGATCCACCTCTTGGCGTAGCTTCTCAATCTCTTCAGACAGGCGGCCCTGTGACAGGAAGACCCAGGGGTGGGGTCAGGGAGGGGCACAGAAGGGAAGGTGGGAATCAGAGAGGGACAAAGAGGACAACAGAGTTGGGGAGAAACAGCAGAATTCACTGCAAAGGCCAAAGCCAGAGGCCCCAGGCCAGGCCACACAGAGTACTAATAAGAGGAGGTACAAACTGGGAAGTGAGCAAAACTTCCAAAGCGGGCTGAACCAGGCAAGTTCTGTCTGGGCTAGGCCTCTGCTGGGAAAGGCCACTGACCCCTCACCGCCTCACAGAAGTCTGGCAAAGGAGGCTGGGTAGCAGTGACCCAGCACCCTCTCACACATGCTGAAGCAGGGTGGTGGCAAATCCTCCCAGAATCACTGAATCCCGCTTCACCAGGGTTTGAGAGCACTCCAAATCCTTGGGTTGAGCTCTTCCCTGGGCACTACGCTCCTGGCTTCCGTGTATTTTTTTATTCTGGGGAATGACATACAGTGTCTACTGTGTTGGGCTGCAGTGAAGCGTGATAAGTAACTTATGTGCATGGGCCTGACACGGGAGCACAGTGCTGGGTATCAGAGCAGGTGTGTGAAGAGGCGCGTGTGTCCTTTCCTCACTGCGCCCACCTGGGGCCCTCCAGGCTGGGTGGCAGGGCCATCCTGGGTACCTTGTGGTGATGCTGCTCCTCAATCTGGCGCTGGGAGCTCTCCAACTCCTGGATCAGCGTGTTCTGGAGAGATCAGCTGTGAGCCAAAGGTCCCCCACCCGCCAGCTCCCCTACTCTTATCAAGTCTGTGCCTTTCTCTCCCAACTGGGACCACTCCCCTCTGCCCCCCAAGCCTGCTCTCCCAGCCCGCCTCGGCAGGGCTCCCACCTGCCCACCCTCTTCCCTCCTTTCCCCCTCTCTTCCTCCCTTCCCTCTCTCTCCCTCCCTTCCCCATCTTCAGACCTGCCCCGCCCTACACAGGCCCCGCCTCCCTGCCCCTGACTAACCTATCACATCCCAAAGCCACCAATCCGGCCCCGCCCACTGAACCTTCTCCTCCAGGGCTGCCATGCGTTCTTTGAGGTGCAGCTGCAGGCGTTCGTTTGACTCGCTAAGCAGTCGGTCCACTGTGTCTGACAGCCTCTTGTTGTGGTCCTCGTTCATCTTCTCCCGCTGGCGTACCTGCACAGCCGGTTGCCTTACACCATGCCCCGTCAGAGCTTTGTCGCCGCCCTCCCTGGGACCCACTCATTCTTCTGAGGTTCTGCCCTCATTGCCTGTGCCTTCCTCAGGAAGCCCACTTTCTCCAGATCTCCCGGTCACCTCCTACCCGCCATCCCGCAGGCTTCTGCCCTTGTGAGCCTCGCTCCCTAGCCAGGCCCTTCCTCTACTCACCCTACGCCCCCCGCCCCACCCCCACCCCAGGTAACAGACCATCCTGGGAGCCTCCCCACAAGCTGCCTGGAGAGCCCAGCCTGCTGCCCTCACCCTTGCCAGCTCCTGGTTCTTCTCCTCCAGCTGCCCTTCCAGCTGCCGCAGATGTTCCTCTATGTTTCCGTGCCGTTCTTCAGCCTAGGGGCAGAGATGGCTCAGTGCATCCTGGAGATCTCTGTCCC
Organism: Dasyprocta punctata; assembly: GCA_004363535.1. Lineage (NCBI taxonomy): Eukaryota > Metazoa > Chordata > Mammalia > Rodentia > Dasyproctidae > Dasyprocta > Dasyprocta punctata. The sequence goes on along the minus strand of RJWM01001435.1, from coordinate 34,646 downwards.
TCCTGCCTGGGCCCCATACCCCACTGGCCCTGGTCCTGGGAGTCTTGGGAATCCAGGCTTCAGTGGCCAAGCAACCCCAGCCCTCTTCTTTCTACTATCTTGGTGTGGAACTCCAGTTCCCCACTGCCTTTCATCCCAAGCACCAAACTCCTGTCAGTCCTCCACTTCCTTCCTGCTCAGAGCTGGCAACAAGAAAGGCTGTCAGTCTTCTCCACATTTCCAGAAAAGGCTCCACTTGAAAGAAGAAGCTACCGTGTATCACCTCTGTGCCTCCAGATAGATGGAACTATACATAAGAGCATGGACTCAAGCCAGATGGCCTGGGTTCAAATCCGGGTTCCCTCTCTTACCAGCTATGTGACTTTGGCCAAGTCTCTGAACTTCTCTATGTGCCTTAGTTTCCTCAACTGTAAAATGGATAATAACAGCACCTACACCCACTGGACCATTGCAGGGACTGAAGGAAACAATCCTTGGAAAACAGAACACAGTAAGTACTCAACAATGCTAGGTTTGCCATAGTTATTACCTTTGTACTAAACCAGCCCAGGTAGAGTAGTCTCTCTTGCCATTCATGTATCTCCAGAGATGGAGACCCTATTGGTTCTGCTGACAAGAATATTCTAGAATATCCCTCATCTCACAGTCAGGAAATCCGTCCTTAAAATTCTCCTGCTATGACTCACTTGAACACATTAATCACTTCAGCCCATCCCTTTTTGTCAGTTTCTGCTCCGCAGCCCACACACAACATCCTCTGCTATAATGTAAACCTACCCTTCATTCCTAGGGCTGGAAAGACAGACCGTACAGACCACCAAGGTCAACATCATAGAGATAAGGACACGGAGGTCTAGTTAGGGGGGTGACTTTTCCCAGGTCACACAGCCAGTGGCAGAAGCAGACTTGGTCCTGGGTCTACTGAGGCACAGTCAGGATATGGGTTCCCCCCTCACCCCAGGGTACCCGATGTGCCACACTAGAGCACTGATTGACCTTTCTCCTTCCAAGGCTCTGGGGCCAGGTGCTTACTTCACACTGGCTTCCTTCTGTCCCTGGGTTTGGCTGTAGTTATGATGATCCTCATTACATTACAACCCACCCAACAAAGCCTCCATCTAGCTGGAAAGATGCTTAAAGTCTTTTGATTAACCCTCAGCATATCTAAGTTCATGCAGTTACATAACTCCTCCTGTACCTATTTGTTTTCAGCCTGCACCCTCTTAGGAATTATTGCTCCATAAAGTTAGCTCTTCATTCAGTAAAATGATATTCCCTTTCATTCATCCTAAAGCTGCAGCCTTTAAGCAGCCAGAAGAGGTCCCTAGATCTAGAATCCTTCAATGCCTAAGGAAAGAGGTGCGCAACCTAAATTTCCACCCCACAGCCCCTCCAGGGATATATACATTTTGATCATATTAATCATATATTTCTTCCCATCTCATCTTTCCAGAAATAAAAATTCTAATCTTTCTACTTTGGCTCCAATGGAAAAGAAGTCTCAACTATACCAGTGCCGACAATAATACAAATACTTTGCATCAGTGTAGTCTCTTCTCTTTAAAGTATTCTTAGCCCTCCTTCCAATGGGATTGGCACATCCCTGTGGGATGGAGAGAGCAGGGATCGCTCTTCCCATGACAGACTTAAGGTAGTGTTTCCGAGCATCACGCAGTGAGAAGCAGTTCTCCGGGTCAAGGCCCCATGTGCCTCCCAATGTGCCAGAAAGACAGACTCTAGAGAATGCCAAGGGCCAACTCCCTGTGCCTTGCCTGGCTCCATAAGAGCTCAGGACACCGGGGACAGTGGCAGATCCCAGGCCCTGGTCCACTTGCCTTGGTGAGGGCTGCAATTCTCTGGGCCAGCTCAGCCTCCACCTCTGGCAGCGTCTCTGCCTTGCGCATCGTCTGCTGCAGCTTCTGCTCTGCCACCTCCAGAAGCTCCTGTAGATGTCGGGCCTTCTCCTCACACTAACAATGCAGCAGGAAAGAAGCAACTGAAAAGAGAGCGCCAGGCCTCCCCACCCTGCCCCAGCCTCAGCATAGAACAGGAAACAGGTCAGAAGTAGCAAGGGACAAGCTTGGTTTTTGACTTCTCCTTATCAGAGGGCAGGACCCCCGGGGCTCCCAGGCCACCAAGAAGTGGTTCTGGCAAAACCATCGGGACCACTGATATCAAGTGCAAGCTCCACCCCATCTAGAGGAGTTACCTGGCGATGCAGGGACTCCTTGTTGGCCAGCTCATTCTCCAGTTTGTCATTGAGGTCATGGATGGATGTGGCCTCACGCTGAGCAGCCAGGTAGCGCTTCTCTAGGGTGGTGATTCGCTCCTCCATGTCCTCCTTCTGGGCCAGGGCCTGGGTGGGAGCAGAGGGGAGGACAGGAAAGGTGACCAGCCTTTCCCTTCCTCCTCCTCTGTGCACCTCCCTTCCAACATGTGGACAGGGCATGACCTACACTCCCCTCTTGGTGTCTGGCCATGTGCCAATCATCCATCACTTCTCCCCACACTGGACCTACTGAGTTTTCAACCTTACACTCCCAAGTCTTGCTCAGAACTCTGCCACGCCCTCCTAAGTGCCAAGCACCTGCACCCAGCAAGATGAGGGAACTGACAGCAGGGGTTATAGGACCTTGCTCACCTCACGGAGGTCGCGCTGGTGCTTGCTGCTCAGCTCCTCTGACTTGATAAGGTCTCGGCGGGCTGTGCCCAGGTCCTCTTCAAGTTCTGTCACGGCTGCTGTCAGGGTGACCAGTCGCTCTCGGGCCTGGCTCAACTCGAAGTTTTGCTTCTCCAGGAGCTCCTGTAGCTCCTCTATCCGGCCCACGTCCTCCTCCAGGGACAGGGAGCCATCAGTCAGTCCTGGGCCCCAGGGCATCCCACCCTCTGCTCTACCTTGGGGAGGTGAGGGGCCACACACCCACAGTAGATCACAGCTGTGCCCAACACTGGGGCACACATCAGGTACTTTCCTTCTCCCGGGCCCCAGGAGCTTATTCCTGAGGTGGACCAACACCCCTGCTCCTGAGTATTTCTTGGAAAACAACAGTTTCTACCTGTACCTGCTATCTCACTCTGCCTCTTGTAACCCAGAAAGGACAAATTAGGGGAACAAAGACTCCAAGAGGGAAGAAATCTTGCCTGCATCTGACATTCAAGGCAGATGGCCCCTAACGACTCAGTGGACAAGCATACCACATGTGCCTTGCACAAAGTCAAAATCTATACGTTTCTTTGCAGATGGAGTGGGGAGAAGGAAAGAGAGCTGGGAATATCACAGAAAGCCCCATACTTAATTTAAACAGTAACTATACTGAGCTCAGGCAGGCGGGGTCTCCCATTCCTGTCTTGGGGAGTAGAGGCCCCTGCTACACAGCACCCCATTACCAACCTTCCATAGGCGTTTTGGTCCCAGCTCCACCGTCCCCTCCTCTTCTGCCACTCCGTCCCGAACCCCTGCCCCCTGCTGCAGGGCAGACACCTGTCGGGCACAGCGCCTAGCAGTAAGTCAGAAACAACTTCCTACATATCCAGACCCGCTCCTGGAATGGGTGCCTGGCCCAAGCCTTGGTTCCCAGTGTCTAGCCACCGTGAGGAGAAACATCATGATGAGGAACGCAAGGGGGTAAGCCCTCCAGGCTTCCAGGAGCTGTGGTCTGCAGACTGGGTGTGGACAGCAAACTCACCTGCTGGTGGGCTCCTGCCAGCTGCTCCTCCAATGTGGTAACTCGCTCCAGCGCTGCCCGGAGCCGCTCTCGTACCTGCCCAGGGTAAGGAGAGACAGAGGAAGGAAGGGGGGCCCAAGTGGACTCAGGCTGGAGGAGCCTGGGCTTGGTCTACTGCTGTCAGCTATGAGAGCCTTCCAAAGGCAAACTCCCAGGAGGGAACCTAGTAGGACACAGAATTAGGCCAATGGAAGGATGGAGCCAGAACCGAAGCTAGAAGACAGCTTTTCCTAAATAATTTATGCAGAAAAGGAACAAAGAGACTCCAGGGGAAAGAGCAGGGCCAGGTGGGTACCTTCTCATCCAGGGCCTTGTGGTGCTCAAACAGCGACTTGAGGGCCTTTAGCACCTCCACCTCACTGGAGACCCCCGAAGGTGACTGGGCCTGGCGTTTCACCACAGTCATCCGCAGGGACCGCTCGTGGCGGGACACCAGGCACTCCAGATGTTCCAGAAGCAGCTGGCAGGGAGCAGTGGAGAGCAGGAGGGACAGCTGTGAGTAAGCACCTCAGGGGCCACAAGCAGGGCCCATCAGATCAGCCAGTAGATGGAAGTACAGTCAGCCATCCTGGTGTTATAATGTTGAAATTCTTCCAGGTGGTTAACCATTGCCCCCAAATTCAAAACTCACCGCAACTCAGCTGCCCTGCCCTCTTCCCCAGAAACCTGACACAGTAACTACAGGAGAAACACTGAGCACTGGTGGTAACTGTAACCGAGGCTGCAAGGCAGGAAGAGGTCAGGATGGGTCCGAGGCTGTGCCTGGCCTGGCCTTGCCTACTTCTTGGTGGATGTGCGCACGCACACACGCACACACACACACAGGTCACCCCCACTTACCCTTGTGTTGTTCCGTTCTGCTTTCAGCTCTGATATCTCTTCCTCCCGCTCTAGAAGCTGCTCCCGACACATGCTCAGCTCCCGGTTTAACGTGGCAAATTCCTGAAAACCCCCAGGGCCTCTAAGTGCTTGGGGATTTGCACCCTAAGCAGCATCCTTCATGCTCGAGTCCATGGGGGGCTCCTCTCACCCACCCCTGACTTCCACCTGCCCCTAGAGACTCTCAGTCCATCGTGCCGCAGGCCAACAAACCAATTGCCAGTGGGTGCTTCCCCAGGGGGTCTGTGTCTCTGAGGCCACTGTGCAGTCCAAATTCATGTCGGGATCCTCAGGAATAGGCTCTTGCCCAGGAGTCAACAAGTCACTGTGTTTGCCCTGCAGCCCCACCCTTGCCAGCCCCCACCCAGCCTCCTCATTCTAATGGCCCTGCCCGGTAGAAAATGATGGCCAAGAAGGCCAGTTCCAGTTTGGCAGTAAGGTCTACACCGAAGCACATGGATAACAGAGATGGGAAGGAAGGGTGTGCTGAAGCTTACATCTGAGTCAGGCCCAGAGAGCTCCCTTCTGTCCCTTCCCCAGGCTCCGCAAGGTGCAGGTGGCTAATGAAGTAAGAGAATAGATGAACTACACACACACACACACACACACACACACACACACACACACACAAGCACTGGAGCAAGCAAACCTGCAGAACCAGCTAACCACGTGGGTTTAGCTCTGGCTTCCTGGGAGTCTGTTTCTGATGCCACAGCAGTAGACTTGGATTTACTGAACATCTGGGCATCAAGTGTCTCTTCCAGGGGGACTCACCCCATACTGGTAGGCCCAGACCCTTTCAGAGACTTCCAGCCCACTGTCTTCTGTCGGCACCAGTGTGTAGGGGTGAGGAGCTGGCCCACAGCCTCTTATCTACTTAATAACCCTTGCCAAATTCTAGGAAGGTTCTCAGATACATGACCGGAGCTCTGGCTGCCAAGGCCTAAGAAGGACCGAACAGAGGCTGCAGCCCTGCTCCTCACTACAGCCTTCCTTGCGTAACCAAAGTTCATCACTGCAGGATGAATTCCCAAAGCAGCCTCCCTTATCACTCCGGACCTGATAAGAGGGGAAACAGGGGCTGTGGGAAGGGACAAAGGACCAGAGAAATGAGGAACCAAGAACCTCTGGCCTTATTCCTTGATTACTGTCCTTCTATCAAGGCCATGTCACCCTATCTTGGAGCCAGCTGATTACAGCTGAGGTCCAGTGTTTCACACCCTGGAAGCAGAAGTCTGAGCCTGAAGCCTCAGCTCACACACAAACATGCACAGTCACACTTTCACACACACACACAAACACACACAGAGACACTCACATGCTCGCTCACACGCAAGCATGCGTACTTGTATCCAGAGAGTGGACTCAACAGCCTGTCCCCCAGCCCTATACCATGACACAAAGGGCTGTAATTACTCTGCTCTCCGGCCTCAACCCCAGGAGCAGCTTGGTCTTTCGCCTCAGGATGCCTGGTGTTATGGTTTTTACATTGTGTCAACTTGAGAAGTCTAGAAGCTTAATTAAGTAAGGCAGCAGCTCCACATCCTGGGGTGTAGAGCACAAGCAGTTACCTGGTCATTGTGTCAATTTGAGAAGGTTGGAAGTTTAGCTGAGAGGCTCAGCAGGGAGCCAGGGGGGTCTTACTTTGTAAATATCCTCATCCTGTGCAAAGGAAGGCAAGGAGATTTGTGACTCCTACACACACCCTGGGGGGGGGGGTTGGGCCTGTGTACAATAAGGGAGGAGAAGGGGCTTGCTCTTACCCCTTTTACTCTGGCTGCTTTTGCTTGGCTGCTGCCTTGAAGTGTTGCCCCTGTGCCATGTCACCCTATCTTGGAGCCAGCTGATTACAGACTGAAACCTCCAAAAAACTGTAAGCTAAATAAACCTTTCCTTCCCTAATTTTGGGTGTCAAGTATTTTGTCTCAGCACCAAGTGAAAAGTAACCAAGACACCTGGCCTCTTCTTCCCCAACTCTGACCCATCTCACAGGCTGCTGTTAGGGTGACCTCCCCATTCACGATGCAGTCCACAAAGTTAAACACACATACCGTACAATCAAAACACACAGTGAATACTACACTTTAAAAAATTATCACAGTAAAAAAACACATTGCCATTAATCCCTCCTCCTCAAAATCCTTCCCCTCACTTTGAGCTTACTTATCCCAACATTCTTGCCACTTTCTGAAACAGTTGTGGCAATCTTCTTTCATGAGGATCACATCCTTATAAGATGTGACCAAAATTTAGTGAATATGGCTGCTGAGTGCCAGCCAACAGACAGGTAGGCTTGTAAAAATATCACCTTGTAGGGCCGGGAGTTTGGCTCAGTGCCTTAAGCGCCTGCCCTGGCAGGTGCGAGGTTGTGAGTTCAATCCCCGGTGCCACCAAAAAAAAAAAAAAAAAAAAAAAAAAAAAATCACCTTGTGTCCTCATCCACCTTATTCACCAGATCTGGCACCATGTGACTTCTAGCTCTTCCAGAAAGTCAAAATGACCATGAACGGTTAATGTTTCGAGTTTCAACCGAAGACACAAAAAAGGATTTCCAGAACTGCTTCAGAAAGTAGAAAGAGTGATGGGATATATGTGTTTAAAAGGAGGGAGATAAGCCGGGCGTGGGGGTGCATGCCTGTAATCCCAGCACTTGGGAGGCTGAGGCAGGAGGATCACTGTGAGTTGGAGGCCAGCCTGGGCTACAAAGTGAGCTCAAGGCCAGGCTGAACTGCATAGTGAAACTCTGTCTCAAAAAGACTAAATAAATAAATAAAATAAAATGAGGGAGAGTATTTTGTGGGGAGTTAATGACAATGTGTCTTTTTCTGTAGTAATTTTTCTAAAAAAAAAATAATTAAACATTTACTGTACTTTTTCAATCACACTTTGCATTTCTTATCCTCATTTTCAAATCTCTGTCTCATGGTTCCTTTCCACGCTAAGACCCAGCTGACCTGGTTCACTTGCCCATTTCCAAACACCAGCAAGCCTTCCCAAGTCATACCTTTGTTGGGTGGGCTCCCTCTCCTTGCAGAGCCCAACCCTCTCTGCCACCTGAATGAGAGCAGATTCCTTCCAAAGCCCATCACCAACAGCCCAGCCTCCTAGGGACCTTCCTGGACTCCCCAACAGAAGCCTCCCTCATTCCCCTGAAAACCATTCAGGCCAGGTGTGGTGGGCCACACCTGCAATTCCAGCACTTGGGAGGCTGAGGCAGGAGGATTGCCAAAAGTTCTAGGCCAGCCTGGACTACATAGTGAGTTCAAGACCAGCCTGAACTGCATAATGAGAGCCTGTCTCAAAAGGAAAAGGACAAGGAAGGAAGGAAGGAAGGAAGGAAGGAAGGAAAAGGAAGGAAAAGGAAAGAAGGAAGGAAAGAAGGAAGGAAAGAAAGAAAGAAAGAAAGAAAGAAAGAAAGAAAGAAAGAAAGAATTCAAAACCAGTTTGGGAGTCTACCATTCAACGACAAATATGTTACGAGTATCAGGTAGTGTACTGGTCACCGAGGTTACAATGACAAGAAAGATACAATCCCTGCCTTTGTGAAGGTTCCAAGGTCAAAAATCAGGAAGACCTGGGATCGCCCTTGTTAGGTATGTGACTTTGGACAAATTACCTAAACTCTCTGAACCCAGTTCTCTGACCTGTAACACAGACCTCTCTCCAGGAATTGCTGTGAGGATTAAAAGATCCCAAAGTACAGAAAGCACTTAGCAGGGGCCTGTCAAAGCAGCTATTTTTATCACTGATGTTGTGTTAAGCACCCTTTGCACCACTCTTATCTTCCACATTCTCCCCTAGTCGTCTGGGTCCTGGGTCTCCTTCCTGGTCTCTGAACTCCTTGGGACATTCACCCACGGCTCGTTCAGGGCCTGTTCACAGAGGGGTAGGTGGGGCCCACCTGCTGGCCCCAACTTTTCACCAGGGCTCCATATTCCTATCAGAAGGCCTCACACGACTCTGCCCTCATCACCCACGAAGGTTCATCCCCGGTTCTCCCAGCACTCCCCAGGGCTGCCTCCCCCCACCCCAGCGCCCTCAGCAGCTCAGGGTGGGCCATGCAGGTGCCCAGGGCCTGGTTTTAGTGTTCATCTTTCTCCTAAGTCCAGACAGTCACTCTGAGCCCTGTGCTGGCAGACAGATTACCCCCACCCCACCCAGGGCCTAGCTGACCAGGCAGGGCTCACACCTTCCATAAGCAACAGAAGGTCTCAAGTTCCTGCTCTGTTCTCCATCCTCAGAGCACACATTTGGCCTGGAATATCTGCCAAAGGGATAAGGAAGAAGCAACACAGAGCTGCTGGGCCAACACGGTAAAACGTGTTGGGGGGCAAGATGCTGCTCTTCCAACCACCTACCAATTGCAGTCACAAGCAACTGATTGGTCTCCCCAAACTTCAGTTTCTTCATTTTAAAACAAGATGATAGTGAAAATGCTGCAAATTTCCTCACTGTGGGAATTTGGGAAGATAATGCATACGAAGTGCTCAGTCCATAGAAAACACGCAGTAAATGGTGACTATGTTATAGTGAGCAGCAGAGCTGTTGAGAAGCAAGAAATGGGGAGTTAAAATACCTTGCTTCTGCCTGGAATTGACTACGTGTTCTTGCTGCTCATTTGTGGGACAGGGAAGATGGACTAGACAGTCTCTGAGGGTCCCTCCCCCTCGCTGCTTTCTGTGATTCCCTCTACCCTATCCATCACCTCCAAGAACAGGGCCTTTGACCCGGAGCAGGCAGAAGTGATTTCTTTCCAGTCTAGCGTGCCACCTACTGGCCGTCTGGCGTCACTGCTGTTGGAAAACACAACTGGATTTTCTTCCTGCATCAAAGCTCAACGCCCATGTTTTGCCAAACTAAGCCAATTCCAGGCTGAGGAGCTCGGGGAGTGACAGGGATTGATTTACATAGGAAGATGGAGCATAAATGCTCCTTGAGTTCCCGTATTTATATGCAAATAATATATGCAGATGAGCTGAGGGCACAACAATGATGCGGGGGCTGAAGGAGGTGCCTTACCTGGGGGAGGGCGGAGTTAAGGTGGCGCTGGAGCTGGTCCCGCTCATGCAGGGCGTCCTGCAGCCGGCTCTGCGTGGCTGCCAAGGTTTCCTGACTCTCCCGAAGGGACTCCAGCAACTTCTCCCGCTCATCCAGCATGTTCACCATCAGCTGCTCAAAGTTGGCGTCTGCATCGGCGCCATGCGGGGGCCCCAGGGGGTCCCCCTCGTTGATTGTGGGCATCACCTCACACATGGTGGGGATGGGCAGGGCCTTCTCAGAGTTAGGGGACGGGGAGGGACTCACGGGGTTGGCACCCGCAGGAGGACCCTGTGCATGGGTCTCAGAGTGGGCAGTGCCAGGAGAGTGAAGAGGCGGGCAGGGGCTTCTCCCACGCCATCACTTGCGCTTGCCCTGAATGGAGCCTGGGGCCTGCAGTTCCCCGATGGAATGGAGCCAGAAAGCCTGGCTTAACCTCGCAGGGCTGGCACTGGGTGCCCTGTGTGCCCAGACCGGCGGGCAGCGTCGGAGTGTGGCCATGACAGGCAAGGAGAGCAGGGCTCGGAGATGGCCCTTAGACTGAGCCCCGGAGCCTGGAAGAGTCCCAGCTGGGTCTAGCGACACCCATCGTTTCCGGAGGGCGGCGTGGCCTGCGGAAGAAGAGAGCGCCTCTGAGGACCCGCGGAAGGGAAGGCAGAAGGGCAGCGGTAGGGTGGGGCCAAGCAGGCGGACCGTGAGCCCGAACAGAGGAGGACAGGGAGGGGGCGGCGGTGCGGGTCCCTTCTCGGGCTCATTCACTCCCACGGCCCGGGCCTCCTCAGTGCCCCCAAGGAACGCCCCCGCCCACTGCCCAGCCCCTGCCCCCCCCCCGCCCCCCGCAGCTGTCAGAAGTGCAGCCGCAGTGGTTCCCCCACCCACGTGGCTCTCTGGCCAAATATAGAAATGATTCAGTCAGCTAGGGGAGCAGCCGGCTGGCTGCCCAGAGTCCTGCTGAGACCTGAGGGTGGGAGGGGAGGAAATAGGGTCTCTGGCGGCTGCCCACACCCTTCACCTGCACACTCAAGCCAAGGCAAGTGCCCAGGGCATTAATGGGCTGGGTGGGTGGGGCTCCTGGGGGCTACCGGAAAGATGGGCAGAACAGTTCCTGCCCTGACCCCTAGCATATGGCTAAGGCCTTGGAGGGGCACAGGCTGGGCACTGAGGCAGGCAGAGAGCCCTGACCTGCTACACGGCCCATAATTCAGAGGGGAGGCACTGGCTGAAGTCATTCCCCACTTCTATAAACTGTCAAGGGGGACAGACACAGGCCTGGTGTGAGGCCACCTGCTCATGGCTGGGAATCTTCTCTCTCCATGTAATCATCCATCACTAGCCCTGCCAGGAGTCACCGGCTACCATGATCAACTTGTGCACAGCCTGGCTCTAGTGATGCCTGGAGCCTGGCACAGGGAAGCCCAGGAATCAGAGTGAGGAAGGCAAAAGGAGGAAAGCAGCACACAGCTGGGAATTTCTCTGCCCACATCAGCTTCTAATTTCTCGCCCACCGCTAGTTTCCCAGCAAGTGTCTTCAGGGCTCCCTATTGCTGGAGAGCTCTGAAAGGGTGTGACGCCCCCAGCACAGTACACTGGAAACCTCCACAAATGGAGCTTCCCTTCCTTCCTTCCTCTTCCTCTCCCCTTTCAAGGCACAGGGGCAGCCACTGTCCACCTGGAGAATGAGAACGGGCTGAGCAGGACAGTCAGGATGGGGGTGGCGGCAGGACCCAGCACAAGGTAAGAAGCAGCACAGTGGCAGGCCTGAGTCCAGCAGAAGAGGAGGCCCCACCTCTTGCTCCTCAGCCCCACCCCCAGAGTCCTGAGGATCTAAGCAGCACAGGGGGAAGTAAGAGGGAGGCAGGGAGGAATGTGGGGCCTGGATCAGATGAAAGCTAGAGTTCCAGCTGGGAGAATCCAGAGCTCACACCCACAGCCATTTGCAGAGGGGCCTGAGACTCAAGCCGGCACATGTGCACACACACGGATGCAGACACGGGAACACAAGAGACCTAGAGCACACACACATGTGGCCACACACATGCCCCCAGACACAGAAACTGGACACAAACTCTGGTCATGAAGATCCCTCTACCAAGTTAGTGACCCATCGTAGAGGGCAGGACCCCGAGAAGTTACCAAGGTGAAAGGCAGGGTCCTGGTCTGCACCCTACCCTCCCTCCCCCTCCCCTGCTGCTGCTGGAGTAACCCACACCCCCCTCCCCTCCCGCCCCACAGAGCAGCTTGGAGGGGAGAGAAGGGCCTGCCACCCCAGCCTGGCTGGAGCTGCCACCTCACTGATGCTAATAACATGCTTCCTCCACTTCTCCCACTCGTGGTGCCCAGGCTCTTTCACCCTGGATGCTCCAAACTCATCAACAGCTGGGCCCACATTCTTTCTATTCCTCCACTCACTCATTCATATCAAAAAGAAATGAAAGACCGGAAGAGGAGACCAGGCCAGGAAGGGCCCCTTGTGGGGGAGGCAACCCTTTGAAGAAGATCTTGCAGTGTTCTCAGAAGCTTAGGAACTTGGGAATGGTCTCAGCCCAGCAGATTCACCGATAGCCTGCAGTGCTCACAAAGGAAAAGCCCACAGCCTGGCCTTAGATCTGGGCTGCAGTTCTGCGAGGACCAGTCAGATGACCTTGGACTCGGCACCGTGACTGAGACCTCTGCTATAAAATGGAACCCACAACCCCTGCCTTGCCTGCCTTAGAGGGATGAGATCATGGATGAGCAGAGCTCAGAAAAGTAGAATGCACCCTATAATGGGGAGCGGGGGGGTGCTTCTACCTTCTTGTGAGGCAAAGACAGGCCTGTGGATGCAGCTTTTAAAGGTTCCCAACAGGAAAGGGGCTGGGAAAGTTCTCAGGAGGGGAAAACAGCCTGCCCTCTGTGAGGTGCTGGCCATGTGATCCAACTTGGCCTCCTCAAATCCTCCTGGTCATTTTGGCAATGGAGCAGCTGGCTTTGGTGCCACTAGGCCTTTTCCAGCCTGCCTCCAAACCTGATGGCGGTTAGCAAGTCCACTTGTGGCCAAATGGCATGGAGAACTGGTTGAAGATACGCCCCGACAGGGATGCCAGACAGATACCCCTGAGATGACTGCCCAGGACCTCCTGCTCTGCCCCTGCCCACTATATAAGCCAGTGAACAGATGGGAGCCCAAGGACAGCCACAGGGGGACACCTGGCTTCTTCTGGCTCCCAGGTTGTCTTTAAATAGCGCAATTATCATCTCAGCCTAGCAGAAGCAGCCTCAACTCCCTGCACAACTCTAAGTAACACTCCCAGGTCCTGATGCCGAGGTGAAAGCTGTGAGCCTTCCCACCCCCAGCAAACATTTGCAAGGGGCTTTGCCCAGAGGACTGTGAAACAGCAGCGGAGACTCAAGAGTGAGTGGGCGTGAGGGAGAGAGTGTGTGTAGGGAGGGGTCAGAGGAAAAGTAGGCCTCTGGCTTTTAAAACACAGAAAGGAGAACTCAGAGGCATCTTTGGTTTCCCAAAGACACCCCCATCTTTTCCTAACAAACAGGAAGGATGAGTACATGGGTCTGATGCTCCAGCTGGTCACACACACACACAGGCCTAGCTCCCCACTGTCCTACCAGATGGCCAGCCCCACCGCTGAGAGCCAGATCGACAAGGCCAAGGCTGCAGGGGACTGCACTCAAGTCTGAGTGGCTGTGAGCTGGGCAGAGGGAGCCTGAGCTGGGACCCACTTCAGAGCTGAGGGGAGGAGGGGAGGGTCATACATCCGTCAACTGCAGGAGGGCTGGGGCCTGAAGAAATGGGGAAGGAGGTGGTCGTCCAGGCAAATAAGAATGATTCTGGTAGCTGCTATCATTTACCAATATTTACCACACGCCCAGGACTACATGGTCAGCTGAAAGGTACTAACTGATTTTAATCCTCAAGATTCCTCAGGAGGAGGATGTAATCCTTCCCATTCACAGGCGTGAGAACTGGGAGTCTGAGGCATGTATACAAGTCTCCACAGCTGGCAAAAGGAAGAAGCAGGGTTCGCCTCTTCTGTCTGACTCCAAAGAGAGGTGAGGATAGCGGAAGAAGAAGCGTGAGGATGGTATCCCGTCTCCGCCAGGGACCCAAAGCACCTGGGCTCTGGCCCTCCCCACTCTCATCAGGGTGATGGCAGTCTGGGGACAGGTCATCTTGGCTTGCCCTCTGCCTCTGCTCCTCAAACCTGGCAGCCTTTCTGCTGGGAGCCAAAATGGTCACCGCAGGCCACTTCTCCACTGACAGCAACTGACCTCCACGGCCCCATCCACCACTCACCGCCTCTCTCCCTCTGCCCCTGGCTGGCTCCATACTTACACTCCTCGCCCAAGCACAAGCTGCCCCCTGGGTCCCCCACACCCACCCCACACTCCTACAGGCAGAGACTGAGATGGACTGCCTTCTGGCCACTGCTCCAGGCTCCCTCAGGCACACTGATGAACCCCGCCCCGGCCCCCACACACACACCTGTGCCCCGAGGCATCCCACCTTTCCTCTCACCCTGAAGCTGCTTCATTTCCTCCCCTGTCCAGTTCAGCACCCTAAGAACCCCAACTTCCACTCCAACTCTCCTCCAAAAGCCCCACCCCCAGCTGCCACCCCCCAGCCCTGCTCCCTCACCTGCTCCCAGAGCCCACTCCCGCTCACAGCCTTCTGCACCCTGCCCGGCCTGACCCTCGTCTCCTCCGCCTCTCTAGTGATCCTGGATCGCCCTTCTAAGCTCATCTCAAGCACCACTTCCCCCATGGGGCCTCCTCTGATTTCCTCCATTAGGTAAGATTTGCCCTTCATCAACTCAGTACAGCCCTTCCTTTGTGCCTCTTTCTGGCACTCGGCTTACTGCACATCACCTCATCCGCAGTAAGAACCACATCCTACTTGGCTCTGGATGCTCTAACACAGGTCCGAACCTGAATGGAACTGAGTGCGGACGTGTGACAGCGAGAGTGATTTCTGGAAAGTCCATCCCTAGCTGACTTCAAAGTAGAACTCCTAAATAGGAAGACCTGGCTCCAGGCCTGGGAACAGGGTCATTTAACTCGCCCTCTGAAAGCTACATCTTCTTGGAAGCAAGGCGGGGGGCCACTCCAGTCTTGAAAGGCAGATTCTGGCACAGGCGCATGGGTGCCCACACAGGCTCCTCCCTGGGAAGACACTTAACCTCTCTGAGCCTCAGTTGCCCCTCTGTGCAACAGGGATGATCAACAGACCCCACCTCAGATAGCTGGCAGGAGGATGACCAGGGTCATCCAGAAGTGCCGGGACTGGTGCCCAACAGATGGACACACATGCTCTCTGCTAACTCACAGGCTGAGAGCTAAGCACACTAAAGCCCTCAAGGCTGAGCCCACTTTAAATGCAATAAGAAAAAAAAAAAATCCACCTAGCTACAGGAGTCATTCCCAGAGAATCAAATCTTGGACAAGCTAGGCACAAAGGCACCCAGTCCTCTGGGCCTCCTACAAGACCAGTAGCAAGACTCGGTCTCTCCAGCTGCAGTCTACAGAGGCGGAAAGTGAAGGCTGCAACACATAACACACTCCAGCAAACTCACAGGTTGTCATGAGGCGCAAAGGAGAGAGCAAAAGGCAAGAAACAGTTCTGAGAAGCAGCACATGAGGCCAAGCACAGGTTGGCACCAGCTGCCGACTATAGCCAGTGGTCCCCTAATGCCAGGCACTTTCTCAGAGGACACAGGAGGAGGAAGCATCAGCTTGCCCAAGGGGTTCCCAGGAGCCTGAGCCTGTAAAGCATAGCTCTCTAGCTGCCCCGGAGTTACAGGCCGCCGCTTCTCATGGTTCAGCCTTGTGCTGTGCTTAGTATACAATCTACTATCAAGCCTGGCCCCTCTGAGAATGAAAGGGAGCCATGCTGACAACTCCCTGGAACCACACATCTGTCTTGGACACATGTGACAGTAAGGTCACCCTAACTACCACCACCCCAAGAGGACTAATGTCACATACTAGTGGGAAAGGGAGGGCTATAAGCCTCTGTGCACCTCCAAAATAGTTCCTCTTCAGTCACACCTAAATTACAGCCGTCACAACTCCCTCTAAACTTCAGAGTTTTTCAAACTCAGCTTTACAACAGAGTTCCTTTAGGGGCTGACCGGGCGAAGGGAAGGGTGAAATGGTGTCATAAGCCCCGAGGACTCTGATCCCCTCTTCTTTCCTTAACCTCATTAACTTGATGGCAAAAACTCCAAATCTATTGCTTTGTTTATTTTGTTTTGGTACCAGGGATTGAACTCACACCAGGCAGGTGCTTGTGCCACTGAGCTAAACCCCTGACCCCCCAAATCTATCAGGTTTATAGGACATCTGATTAAGTTTTTTTGTTTATTTGTTTGGGGTTTTTGTGTGTTTTTTTGCAGCACCGGGGATCAAACTCACAACCTCGCACCTGCCAGGGCAGGCACTTAAGCCACTGAGCCAAACTCCCAGCCCTGGTTTCTTGAGGCAGGGTCGCACTATATAGCTCAGGCTGGCCTTGTGCTCAGCGTTGTACCCAGCCAGCCTTGAACTCACAACGCTCCTCCTACCTCAGCCTCCCAAGTGCTGGGATTAAAGGTGTGCGCCACCATGCCCGGCCTAATTAAGTTTTCATTAGTATTTCTAAAAGGATTCCCAGTCTAAAAAGAGGTTAGAAAAACCCCAGCATTCTGGGAGTCTGAGGCAGGAGGATTCCAAGTTTGAGTCCAGCTTGGGCTAACAGAGAGACCCTTAAAAAAGGTGGAGGGCTGGAGATGGTGATGGGGTATGGATGCAGCTCAGTGTAAAATCCCTGGGTTCAATCATCAGTGCTGGCAGGAGAGAGAAGACAGACAGACAGACAGACAAAGAGAGACAGACACAGAGAGGGAGACAGAGAGAGAGAACCCCTTAAATACTTTTTATAGAAATAGTTTGTGTCCCTTTTTTTCTTTTGGGAAGGCTACATAGGTGACACCAGGACCCACCAGTCATTTTCCACAATCCAGCTGCCTCGTAGAGATTATATACTTACCCAAGCCAACACCTAAGGCTGTACCACTGAACACAACAAGCAGCTTTTACTAAACTTACTGAGCACAGCTTACCAAGCCAGCTTCCACTAATCAATTAACTAACTATATGGTCTCAAATAATATTTACCAAGGAGAAACAAAGTACTAAGTGTGGTATATTTGGAGAAAAAAAATCTTTCAAAACCAGGAGTCTGTGTGGGACAAATATTAAACGGGGTCCTCCAGTGGCCAAAAAACCAATCTTAGAAGTCACAGCATTAGTAGATCAGCCATGAGACTGGAGAGCTATCACACAGGAGAAAATTGTACTAGCCAGGGTGCTGCCAAGTGTCAGAGCATAAAAGGACCAGAATACAGAACTGCTCTGAGAAATGCAGGCATCACAAAAAGTGCACAGGTGTATGTGGTCACAAGATTGTGTGTTTGTGAAAAAGAGAATGTGGAGGGGGGGTCACCTAAGCGTGCAGTCATGAGAATCCATGGTATATGTGTGTGGTTGTGGAAGAGGGACAGGGAATGTGTGTAGGAGTGTGGCTGTGAAACCAGAGTCATATGTGTGTGCTCGAAAGTGAGCAGGTATGCATAGATGTGAAAAGTGTGATATGTGTGTTGGTAATTCTGCATGAGGGCTCATAACTGCATATCATTGTGGTCATGTGTGAGTGTGCGTGGTCGTGAGAGTGAGTGTGTACGTGCATCTGGGAGTCATGAAATCATGTGTGCTCCAAAGAGCACAGGAGGTCCATGAGAGCTTGTGCACGCCAGTGTGGTGACCATGTACCAATGGTCTTGAGCCTGTACAGGAATGCATGGTGGTGGTGGAATATGGGGATGAAAGGGGGTAGGGTGCTCTACCCCAGGTGGGACCAAAACTTTCAAGCACTCCACAGCTGATCTGGTGTGAGTGGAGATCGTGGACCTGAGCCCGGCGCGCACACACACCCACACACACACCCCATCAGGGATGCACTACAGGATCTCCCAGGCCCAGGGCTCCTTGTCTGTGAGAAACGACAGGAGTCGCCCCTGCATCTCTCAGAATTCCCACCCTCATGGAACATCACAGGCCACGCCTGGGCCTGGCCTCCCTCCCCGGCCTAGTCTCAGCACTGCTTCTTTTAGCCGAACAGAGGAGAGCTCTCTTCCGAAGCAGCTGCCAAAGACCTCATCATCCAGCCACCACCCCCAGCCGACCACTACCTGGAACTACAGAGTCCCTCGCCCACCTGGCCACCTGCCCAACTGCCCGGCATGGAAGTTCCCTTCACAACATCCCTGCCAGCTTAACCTTTACTCCATTAGCCCTCAGGAACAAAGAACTCACTACCAAATGAGGAAAGTTTGATCATTCTAAGAAAGTTTTTAAGATATGCATTTAATTTACAAGAATTCAACTCTTCTGGCTGAGCAAAAGAAGCAACAAAAACCAGTTACAAAACTACATAGGACATACTATTTTTTAATCACCATACAATGATGATATATGCATTATGTTTATATATTTATACAAAGAATGTATACAATCTATACATTCATAGTATTGTTCAAGGTTATAAACCTAAACCCATAGACCATGTTTTGTGAGGGACTGAAGGATTTTCACTTTATCTACTACCACAGACAAAATCTGATTCCACATGAGGTATACTGGGCCCACAGAGGTTTCTATGCTTCAGGTTAAATTTTCTAGTTGCAAGGAGACCCTGCTTCAAGGAACTCAGGGGACCAGAACCTATTCAATTCAATCTAACACTCACTCACTGAGTGACTGCCGCCAACACAGTACTGTTACAAACACACAAGACATGCAAGAGACACATCTCAACCTTCAGGAAGTTCACAGGTGACTTGAAAGAACAGAAACACATCCAGTTGTTCAAGAGCAATACAGAATAGCATGTAACCAAATCTTGAGTCTCTGGCTCTGCCCAGAACTCAGTACCAAGCATCAGCTGGAGTATGACCAACTGAATTAACTGGAGGCAATTTCTCCTCCAGTGCCTTCAGAATGAAGGTGCTCCAGTCAAGGCTTCTCCATCCCCACAGGAAAGGCAGAGCTGTGCTACAGTTGACTCCTAGAGGGACAGAAGACACCTGCAGGAGGTCTCAGGTCTGCAGCATTCAGGATCTCTGGGTAGCAGTCATGCATGCCAGGTGAGGACAACAGGGGAGTCCTCAGGGTCTGACTGGTCCTGAGTCTCCTATCAGCCTTGCTTGGAGCTCGTTGTCCTGCTGCTATTTCTCCCACCAGCCCACCCCCAATGACATCCTCAGTTCCCTCAGGGCCCTTCCAGAACAACAAATGCTGACAGTCACCTAGAAGCAACCTCTCTTGGAATGCAATACTCAGAGAGGCTGTGGTCGTGGGCATACATTGCTCAGCATAGCACCATGGACCATCTGAGTCCTTTTTATCCTGCTGGCCACCCAAACAGCCACACTCCCGTGAGCCAGCACAGTATGCCCTCCAGAGCTAATTATAGGTCAGTGAGCTAGCAGGCCAAAGAGGGGACAGATGGTGACTTCATGTGGCTGCAACACATACTTGATCCTCCCTCTGACCCCACTCCTTCCCCTCATTTGTCTTAATTTCCTACCTGGGACCCAGACTCTAAGGCAGCTTGCACTCTTCAAATCCTGCCTCCTCCTCAGTAACAGCTCCCCTTGGCACACCCCAGCCCATGCACACACTCTTGTATGCACGCACTCTTGCATGCAAGCATGCACACATCCACACGACTCTACACCACTTGGCCACCACACCTTGTACTCAACATAATAGAGCCTAAGGCCCCAGGGAGAGTATCCCAGCATAAGAAGGCCACAGCTAGTTCCTCACATCTTGTTTGAAGGTTTTGTGCATCTGTGTGTGTGGGGGGTGGTATTTATTTACTTGTGGTTTTGCATTTTGTTTTTCAGCACTGAGGATTGAAGGAGACAGGCTAGACAAAGGTCTCTACCACTGAGCTACAACCCCAGCCCTCCCCTGTATCTTAACACCCACTTTGCACCCACTCCCAGGCCCTTCTGAGTCTTCACCTTTGACTCATTGCCACCACAGCTCTAGCCGTACTAATTTCAGATGACCAGAAAGGACCCACAGCAATCCCCGATAACTCTTCCTAACCCTAAGGTTTCAGCAATCAGCTCAGAGAGGAGATCCAGGAGCCTGACTGCCTGCCCTGCCTTGCGCTGCCCCTCCAATCAGGCCCTCCTTTACAACCCAGCAGCCAGGCCTCATACACTCTGACACTATGCCTGGATTGGCAGCCCACCCCCAAAGCCCACAGGATGAGGTTCCCTCCCATGCCCTGCCCCCATTCTCCTCCATCTTCCAGAGATGGTGTCTCCCTCTGTGTCTAGTGCATCCTTGAGCCCCAGTAAACACTGTGCGATCCATCTTCTCATTACCTCGAGCTACCACTTGTGTCCTCCTCAGGACACAATCAGGAAATAACCAAGAGAAATCATTCAAACTGTCTTTTTGCTAAGGCAGCTTCCTTGGGACTACCTAGTTAGTTAGTTAGTGGTTGGGACTTCATGGGCTAGAATCAAGTTAAAACTTCGTTTTGCTAATCCAATAGCAATGTAACTAATTTGTGTGGAGGAGGGAATGTTAACAGAGTGCCTCTTATGTGTGCCTACTATGGGTATAGTCCAACAGTTCCACGACCCTGAATTACTTTCAGAAGACCAAGCATGCAGCACAGTCTCTGGCAGAGTAGGGACCCAACAAATGTTGGGTGGATGTTGAAGATAATACTAAGTGAAACAGCTCTAACAACTCTGGAAAGAGCTGCAGAACCCTGAAACCGAGCTCCTGGTGGAGGGGAGTCCCTTCAGCTCACACCAGGAGGGGATTTCCTTGCTACCCAGAACCTCTTCCTTAAGCACTTGCTCTCCTCATAGAGCTGAAGGGCAGCCTCAAGTCCCTACCTAAGGACTACTACCAGCACATCTCTCTCAAAGGTGACATCAGCATCTAGGACCACTTTGTCCTGGATCACTCCTCCTTCTCAGAGAAAACCACCACACCACTTTTCCAAGTCCTCCAGCCCGACCTCTCTCCCTACCCACCATCAAAACCTCAGGATCTGTACTGGAAACCTTCCCTACTGCGTGGCCAAAAGTCAGCTCCCCTTTCTTACCCTCCCAGTTGAAGAATCTCTCGATTCCAGCTGTCCCTTCCTGTTGCGCCCACCTCTACCCCCACCCCCACCAGGCCTCGGGTGGCCGCTCCTTCCACCCCACCGCCCTGGCACTGCGGAGATGGGGACATCTCTGGCACAGATTGAAACTGGCAGTTCCAGGAATGGAGAGCTGGCAGGAGGCAGTAACAAGGGGTGTAATGTAGCAAGCGGGAAGGGTTAAGATCCCTGGGAACCACACAGACCTCAGCCCCTCAATAGCGCTTGCCCAAAGGAGTAGAGTCGGCCCTTGAGTGAGCCGAGAGGCGCTTTTTCTTCTGACTCGTCTGGAGGGGAAATGGGGGCGCAGTACACCCAGTTCCCACCAGAAGATGAGTCAGATCACCCCCTCCTGCGAAGCCGAAGGAGCTGAGAGAGAACTCCATGCCCTCCCTGCAAATCGGGCATCACCCTCATTCTCATCCCCAAGGGCACAGGGCATTGAAAGGCTGGCGAGGGGCAGGAAGCGAGCAGTATCTAAGCCTGCCAGAAACACAGAGTAAAACGATGGTGTTTCCCAAGGCGCGCTAGACAGAGACCCTCCCCAAACTGTGCAGGGAGCTACAGCTGGGGAAAAGAGGCATCTTTCCCCACGTCGGCCTCTGGGCTCTCACCTGCTTGCAGTCGCCGAAGGCCCAGCAGCAAGCAGCTCGGCTCGGAGGCAACAGGGAGCTGCCCCCGACCCGGGCAGTGCGACAGGTCCTAGAGAGCCAAGCGCAAGCGGAGGTATCTGAAACCTCCGCCGCCCCAGCGCCCGGCCTCGAGGCCCCGCCCCCCTCCTCCGCAGACACCCTGGTCCCGCCTCCAAGGGCGGGGCCTGGCCACCTCTCCTGAAGCCCCGCCTCCTGCCCCCGGGCGCTGGCACGTGACGCGGGAGCAGCTTTGATGGTGTGCGCCATCTTGGTTCGGCCTGTACAAGTGACCGAGTGCCAAGGCTTTACCTGGCAAGCTCAAGGTCTCGGCGGTGGTAGCCCGCACCCCGTCCCTAGTGTAACCACCTGTTCTCTCAATTGGCCACCGGCTTCTCACCCTTCTCATTTGCTTTCTCCCACTCATTTTTTTTTAAACTTGAAACCCAGATACATTGGGTAGGGTGCTCTTCAGTGAATTGTGTCACTTGCCTGCAAGCATCCGATAGTTGTAAAGCTGTTACTATAAAATGCACTGTTTGTCTATTATATATAGATAAAATCAAAAAACAGACTCAGATGCCAGAACTCCTGACAAATTGTATCTAAAATCCTCCTGAATTGCTTCTTACCCTGTCCCTCTGTGGCTATTAATGCATCTTACCCATCTGGTTTGTGAAGTTTCATCACAGTGCCTACTCAGTCCTTTACAAATACCCAGTAAGCACTCTGGAAGTGTGAAGAATTTTTATACACATATAATGTTCACATACGCATGAATGTATGTGTATGTGTGTTCTCTATTAGCAGCAAAGGTTATAGTTGAGATCAATGACACAGAGAACCGTTTATTATTTTTCCTCCAATATTTGCCTGGAATTCGGACCTACTTTGGGGGGCAGAACAGTAAATTTGTAATATTTTTTTTGACCTTCAAAATCATGTATCTAGTTAAAGAAGTAAAAATTATTAAACAGTTTTTAACCTGAAGTCCAGAAAGTTCCAACTCTTCTCCAGGTGGCCTGGAGTTACCAAAAGGAAATCATGCTAGAAAAGATAATTCAGCCAAAGTTTGAGAAGACTGGAGCCAGGATAACACTGATGACATCCTTTCCCACATGTGTCATTAAGAAAGAAATGCAGAAGCAGTATCCAACATTACATCTAACATCACATCATGGAGTTTTCACCAAAACTTAGAAGTTGAATCAGAACACTGTTATCAAGCCCAATTTATTTATGTTTGTTTTTGTTTTTGGTACCGGAGATTGAACTCACAACCTCACACCTGCCAGGCAGGCGCTTATGCCACTGAGCTAAATCCCCAGTCCTATTTTTTGAGAAAGGGTCTCACTATGCAGTTCAGGCTGGCCTTGAACACACTTGGTATTCCAGGCTGGTCTCGAACTCACAACAATCCTCCTGCCTCAGCCTCCCGAGTGCTGGGATTAAAGGTGTGCGCCACCACGAAGCCCAGTTTATTTCAACCCACCCTCACCCTTTTTAAAGTAACTCCTAACTTGGAGGCATGTGTTCCACCCAGAAAACTTCCTCCTGCTCCACGGCATCTTCTGTTCATGGAATGGGGATTCCACTCTTCTTTCCTTCTGCTTCAAAGAGGCAACTTTTTATCGCAGAGATCTGTGAAGTGTGTTTAGTCCTTAGGTTGTTAAGTTTTTACTCCTTAAGTGCCCAAATTCTGTTTTTCACTGACCCAGGCTCACAGTCTGTGTGAAGAGCTTTAGTACCATCCTCAATGTGGGGTAAGGCTGTTAGCCACAGAAATAAGCAGATGCTTCCTAAAAATGTTCTTTAAATAGCAGGGGTGGGGGGAGGATGGTAAGGAAAAAACAACGTACTAATTTAGCAGTTTGGCTCACAATAATACCTGCCCACAACAAGGCTTTCATGTTTAAAGAATACTGTCTTAATGTCCAATTCCTGACAACATCCAGCTCACTGATTACTTTGGGCAGGGGAAAGGGGTGGGGCTGATGTGAGCTCAGAAAGGTTATCTGCTTACACGAACAAAAAAACCACCCATGGCCCTCTTCTCAGGGTATACTGGCTACGGGGAATCTTTTGACAACAGGCAGACACCAGCATTTCTGCATGGACAAAAGACCAGGCTCCTGCAGACACAGAAGACAGCAGCAGAGACAGCACAGTGCAGGCAGAGCAGAGCAAAGTCTGAGCACCTGCGGTTCCAAAGGCTGGTTCCAACATGCCATGCATTTCTGAAATGATCTTTAGCATGATAAATGCCTAACAATTTCATGAAAATACTACTACCCTTCCTGAAACACCTTTCTTAGTTTGTTTTACATTTTACTCAATAACATATACATATTCTTTAATCATTCTTACATACTTTCCAGGCTGGTCAGGACTTAGGTACACCATAATCAATTTTTACTCACCCTTTTATTTTTTTTTTTTTTTTTGGACTATTATACTCTGCACGTTCCTTTCACTGCCATCTCCCACAAGAAAAATGGGTCTGAGCTTTTAAATCGTGGGTAGCAAAAAAGACCTGGGTCAGAGTCCTAGCTCTATGTCTACAGGCTGTTATGGCCATGGGTAAGTCATTAACTCAGCTTCTCAAGCATAAAATGGAGATAGCTGCACCTACCTTTCGAGACTAAAGTTCCCAGGACAGTACTAAGGACTCAGTCATTATCATCACTATCAGCCATATGCAAAAACAAAACAAAACAAAACACCTAAAATCCAAAATTGGCAAAATATTTATGCAATAAACATCCAAGAATTATTTTTAAGAAAAGATACACAAGTCAATCTTGTAAGATTCTGAAAACCCTGTCACCTGCTTTATTTCTGGAGATAGGTAAAGGAAGAAGAGAAAATATTCACTTCGGTGGAGGGACAGCTACACTGGAAGCAACAGTAGCAACAATTTTAGGCTTTGGGGTTCCTCTGATTCATGGAGGGAAATTTCCTTACTTGAAGATGTGAGTTTAATTTTTCCCTAGAGCAAGATCATCCATTTTTTCCACTGGTATGAAAGAATAAAGAAACAAACTCAGAAAACAAAGAAAGAAAAACAAAAAGAAACAAACTCAATAGCACCAAACTAGGTTTTAACACAGAAAACAGGGTCAGGTTTATCTTTTCAAATGCAAATTTTAACATTAAAATATGTTTATAAATCATAGTTGTTTTCCTCTTGATTGAATCCTTCTCTTTCCTGTAATAGAAGCCCCAGGAATCCAAAGAGCATGTGCATTACTAATCAGATATACAATCCAGCTGCCCCTTCCAAACTGGAATCTGATTACTAATGGACTACACTCAGGGCTGCCCCAAGGGATGGGAAGCAGTAACTATGCTCTCAGGGAAAATGGATACTGCGGATGCCACCAGTCAAAGAGCCGAACACTGTGCACTGGGTCCAGAATGACTTGCACACCCTGTTCGCTGCGCAGGTTCCGCCCACCACGGACAGGAGAATCCTGGAACACCAGTCTCACTCGATGATGCCGCATGTCCGTACTCACATTAATTGTAAACTAGAAGGGAAGAGCAAACTTAGTATCCAATGCAACCATGGTTTCCATCATTTCCCTAAAATGAGACGGTCTAGATATAATTACATTGGCTAGGACAAAAGACTAATTTCTAAGTCAGAACACCAATACCTTTGTAAAGACCTAAAAACTAAGTATGATTTTATAAGGTCTTCTCAGCTTCACATATTTAAACTATACTAAAGAAAGCCTCACAGATGGGTGAATAAATTAGGATATACACACACAGATACCATCAGAGGCAATTTTCCTTTTAGTTGAGTTAGAACTGAGAGATGGCTAGGAGGGATTTTGATATTATCGAACAAATGAAGCAAGATGCATAAAATGTAAACCTGACCTCATTTTTTGTAAAATAAACATAAAATATTCAGGTGTATACATGCAGGTTTATACAGAATTAGCATGAGTTATATGGAGTAGGAACATATACTGGGTCATTAATGTGGCTTAACCTGGACCCTGGGAGAAGGGCCTTCATTAAGAATACCATTACACAAAATTATTTGGGAGAGGACATACATGTGAGCATATTTAACAGGCACATTAAAAAAGTTTTCAGAAATTTAAATGCAGTTGGAAGACAGTGGAAGTCTGTCATCTTTACTTTTTCAATATATTTATGTATTATTTAAATTCTTTACATAAGCATATACTATTTTATAATTTTAAAAAGCTATTTTCATCTTGAGGAGAATACCATGTATCTCTGAACATAAGCCTAAGACACAGAGAGGATGATATGAATTTTCCAGTTGCCAAATCAATTAAAATTTTTTAAAACATGGAAAAATAAGCCACAGGCACATATACCATTTACTAATTTAATTCTTAGACAAGCTTTGAGTAGTCAGAGCATCATACAAAGGACAGAACTCATTACCCCATGTTTTAATACTCTGTTTATGACACTATATGCCTGCCTCAAGGTCTTGATATACAGTGCCCATGTGCTTGTGTATGTTTCATTATTATTTCTTTCACAACAGTCTCTTAATCACTAATGATCACTGCATACACACAAAGATGGAAAAACATTTCCCTTCCTATAGAAAAGGAAACAGAAGTAAAACATTCTCAAATATAATTAACTTCTCTAATATACAATTTTATTATTCCTCAGAGATTTCTTTCTCAATGGGTAAATTTACAAATTTCTTTCAAACTCTAGGTATAGTATGTCTATAGACAGCAAGAGATAACATCCTGAGTTTCCACTTACCAGGGTAAATATCATCCCCATGACAATTGGAATAAAGATGAAATTGAGGGTAGTAACTTGCAGTAGGCAGCAGTCCTGGTCTGGATTGGTATGAACATCTTCATACTGAATGGGGGGCTGCAATCGTGCCATACACTTGTTCTTTAATCTAGGGGACTGAAGAAAAGAATTAATTTAATGTCCTAGAGGAAATACTTTTGTCTCAAAGACTTCAATAATGAAAATTCCACAGTTCAACTAAAGCTAATGAGATACAATTTTACTTACCACCTCTTTATAAACATACTGGTTTTTATGCAGAGCTCAGAGAAAACCTGCCCTTTGAAAGAAGGGACAAGTGAGGGATAACGAACTGAACTTGTAATGTGTCTCACAGTAAACTATTAAATAGAGAAGACAAAAAAATGGAAAAAATGAAGCTGCTGAGGCTAAAAAGTAAAGGTAAACAAAACAGATCCTCGCTGTAGCCTGATACAAGTACAGACAGCAAAAGAGACAATGGCTTCCCCAAAATGCCTCAGACAGAAAACCATGTAAATTATTTTCATTTACAAACACATTCACTTTGAACCACAAAAATAAATTTACATTAACAATTACAGTACATTATTACAAGTGTTTCCCTCTTAAGTCTTTGAAATATAAAAAGGTTAATAAAATAATGTACTAAATTCCTGTATACGTGCAATCATTGGACATTGCCATATTTAACTCTTTCATCCTCCCCTTCATTCTATCTACATATTTAATACACTTCAGGAGAGAAGAAGTGCAAAGTCGTTTAGAAATAATATTTTAGAAATAACCTTAACAGTCCACTCTTAATAACTCAGCATGAATAAAGACACACGTAACCACAATATTATCACAAATAAGAAAATTCACAAGTTTTAAATCATCTAATAACTACAGCATGCTCAAATTTCTTCAGTTGACCCCAAATGTCTTTTACAGAGGTATTTGTTCTCTGATCCCAGATCCACTTATGGTTTACTCTATGCATTAGGCTGTTATCTTTATCTTTCAATATGAGGGCAATCTGGCTGTGACATCTGTAATCCCACTGATTGGGCTGATTTGGCTAATCTGGCTGGCTAGGAAGGTGTCCTTTTCCTCCCTCACTGCCTTATGTGAGTCCCTCCTGACACTGCCAGTTCAGTAGAAGAGGACCACCTTTCCTGATGGAGGAGAACATTTCCTTGGTCAAGGTCTGTAAGTATCTGTGCTCCCTTGCTGAAACCTCCAAAAGACCAGTTCTCAATACAAAATAGTTCCTACTCTACTTTCTTTTCATGGCATGAGTGAACCCTTGAAATTCACGGGGGTTATGTTCCTAGAGCACCTGCGAATTGTGAAAAACTGCAAATGTCAGAAAAATGCCTATTTGTATAGTTTAAACCCTAAATATACTTGTCTCTTGAAGTTATGCAATTCAATGAAATACTATATTAATAAAGCCTTAGAATGTGCAGGGTGTTTTAGCAGGATCTTAAGGCTTAAAGAACAAAACCAAGAATATTCAAGATAGCTACAAGTGTATAGCAGCCAGCTATGATGCAGGAACGCTGTGCATCTGCTGGAGATGGGTTACAGGGAAGCAGCCAATCAGCAGCAAGAACTGAACAATGTTCTTAGATTTTTGGCTACTTTCAAACCTCTGCCCAAAAAAAAAAAAAAAAAAAAAAAAATTGTGGAGGATATTTGCAGTTTCCTCAAAATTGTGAGGGTTTCCCTGAATAATTATTAGTTAGGTTCTAAGGAAAAATCTACAAGACTGAGGCCATGAACTCTGAACCATGACTTCTGGCTGGGGGGGGGTTATACTGTATTATAGCATAGGTTTTAAAACATATTACTCAATTTTAGTGAGGTCATTTCATGCCTAATGTTACAGTCTGAACATCTGTTAAGCTTCAATGCAGCAATATTGAGAGGTGGGGCCTTTAGGAGGTGATGAGGTCATGAGGGTTCCTCCTTTATGAAGGGGACTAAGGTCCTCATAAATGAGGGTTCACACCAGGCTCAGCCCCTTTTGGCTTTCACCTTGTGCTATGTGAGGACAGCATTCCTTTCCAATGAAGAATGAGACAATAAGGAGCAGAGAGACCAGGGCCTCACCAGGCACAGAACCTGCAGGTACCTTAAGCCTGGACTTCCCAGCTGCAGAACTATAAGGAAATTAACTTCCTAGCATGAATTCAAGGCCACCCTGGGCTACCTAGTGACTCGAAGGCCAGCTCAAACTACAGTCAGACTCTGTTTCAAAAAAAAAAAAAAAGAATTTTACCCTGCAGTACTTTCATATCACAAATGTTCTAACATACCTAGTGAAATTCATTAGGAGATATTATCTGATTCCAATTTCTAGCTATTGCATATTATAATCCAATGACTATTCTTTTACTCATACTTCCCCATTTTAATCTACTTGATAGAGACTAACGATAGTATGTTAAGTATGTAATTCAGTTTCTGTCCATTCTCTTTTTATGATTAATAGCATCATCATATGCTTAACAAAGTTTGATGTTACTTTTTTTGGCACATAAAACTCATGGCTAGAATATCGCTTTTATTATTTTATAAAATCAATATAAACTTATTTTTTCCATTAAAGGGTAAAAAAGATATTACCTGAAAGACAATGAGAGGACAAGAAAGACTACATACCTGTTTTTTGAACTTGAAATTGAACTCCCACATTGGTTCCTGTCTGTTCCCAACAATCTTTCTGCACCAGAAAAGTAAGCACTGTAAGAAAGAAAACATAAAATGAACTTTGGGGGTTAAGATATCAAAATACACTATAAAGTAGCAAAAAGTAATCAGCAAAAACCTCTGATAGCTCTAAAGTCAAACACGGTCCCAATGCTGAGATTTTACTCTGGCACAGAGATTCCCAATTTGACACCAGTACAACATGAAAAGACAATCCTAGGACTGTTCAGTAAGGAGAAAAGGGACGAATATAAGTCAACCTCAAAGATTATTGAGATCAACCACTACCATTCTCATCTTTAAAGACAGAAACATGGTATCTAGACACTGGGGAATTTTCCCTGATTCAACAGGCCACTGCTCTACATTAAAATGTAGGGGCCGCCAGTCGCCACCAGGCAAGATGATGTGGCCGTAAGACAGGCAAGGAGGGCTGGCCCTCCAATTGGAGCAAGCCGCTCAGGACCTTCTGGGAGCAGACAGCCGGTATGGGATCCACAGAGCTGGGGTCAATTCAGTCTAGAGGAAGCCCCTCCATGAAAGTCAGGCTACAGCTAGGGTTAAGCACAAGAAGTGAAGTACCTCCCAGGGGACAAGGGGTGGGTCGTCCGCCGTGCCAGCTGTCCTGCCCTTCAGACATGCCCTGTACGTCCTGCTGTTCCATCAAAAATAATGGGCTTGGCTTTAAGGGGAAAACACTTCTGCTGCCATCACAACGGCTCCAGTGTCCCACACAAGCTATGCTACTGAAAAGAGAGAGAGGGGGAATCAAATACGAAAAGCTGGAGTCCAGGAACAGGGGACAACTTCCTTTAGGCATGCTGGCAACTCCCTGAATGCCATGCGCTTGTGGGTATACTAATGGCGAGGCCATGCATGGGACACCTGCCACCGCAGGTCCCACACCATCTTCCAAAGATCTCTAACAGGCAAAGAAGCAGCAGCCACGTGGTCTGGGCTTACTACCTGGATTAAGATCTTGGTTTTCATTTCACTTTGGCTTTGCAGTCTACATTTTAAAAATGAATAGATAGTGATAAGAATACGCAGAGATGGACATTTTAGAATTTAAGCAGTAGCACTTGCATTGTGCACTGGAGCCGCTAAGATGTGTCAAGCATGAGGAGTTTGCCCAATGCTGCTCTTCTCCCAGCACTGATTCACACCTGGCATGGTTAACTTTGCGATGATCCCGCCCTCCCCATGGTTAGTCTGATACTATCAAATGCTTCTGGGGAAGGGATACTGTAAATGTGAGATGATACAAGGTCCACTCACATTACAAGCAGAAGCAGCTGCTGGGTGAAATTCTACTCTCATGGCTTGCTACTCCTGCCCTAAATCTATCAGCATAATTTTAAATTGAGTTCAGCCAATGGCCCCAATCACCTGCAACCCTAAGGGGAAATCTTAGTTATTTTGAAATCAAAAGTACTCTTCTAATTCATATGTATCACATGCAATATAATCACCCTACCTAGGGCTAAACTGGGGAAGAAGAATCATTATATAATGTCCATGATCATAAAGACAAAGTCCAAGAGAATAGAAAGTGCTATAGAACATCAGATTTTGCATAGGAACAGAATAATAAAAAATACCTACACTAGCATGTACAAGGCCCTGGGTTCAATGCCCATGTATTAAAAAAAAAAAAATTACCTACGACTTCAAAAGATACTAAATGTAGACAATAATATTAGATGAATAAGAAAAGGGCTGAGAAATCAAGCCATCTACATAATCATATCTACTGTACTAGTAAAGCTTGGCAAAAGTGACTTCACTAGAAATTTTATCACAAAGGCAAAAAGGAGAGAATGCATCAAAGCTAGTGGACCAAGTAGAAGAATGCCACAAACTTGAAGGTAACATATGAATGTAAAATACTAGGAGAATCCTGAGATAAAAATAGCCTAAAACACAGGTAGAGCATGATGGTCTGTGAATCACAGTACCTTACAGTCTCTGAAGCAATCTACCATAGAGCCTGGCACTAAGCTGGCAGTGGGCACTGAACAAGTGCTAAAGAAAGCTACACCAGAATCCTTTACAGAGGTCAAGAATAAAGGGGAATCCCAGCTCTCAGTTACATTAGAAAGAAAAAAAAAAATGAGTGAGTTGCTCGTATTATATCTTTGAATCATGATTTAAGCACCTTTTAAAAATGTTAATATATAACTATCTTTTCATTTGCACTTATAGCCAAAACCATTAGTCATTATATCTAAAGTGATCTAAAGTACAACACATGGAAATAAATTAAGACGAGAATAAGGAATACACTAAAAGCACAAGAAAGCCGTAGTAAAGGTAACATAAGCCAGTCCAGCAGAGTGGGAATGTCTTGGAGAAATGAAATCTCTGAGTCTCCTAGCACCCTGGGACCTACTACCCTCCCCAACAAAGAAGCAGAACACAAGCCACAGTAACAAGCCCACCACTCAGGAGTCCATTAGTCAGAGCCTAACACTGATCCTCACTTACTTTGGAATTCTTTAAGGTGGTGGGGGTGCTTTCTGGAATGGCTGGATTCTTGGAGATGCGAGCAGCAAATGGTTCATACATATGGTACAGAGATCGGATCACACATGCCCGGAGACAGCGCAGCTTCTCCATGGACTCTGGTCGTAGGCGTAAAGGCAGAGAAGCATCCAGCGTGTAGTGCCTGAAACATGACACATTACTCCTACCAAAATGTGACCTGTGTCTCCTGCTCTGGGTCAGTCACCTAGGACTTCTAGTCTCTGTACAAACCCACTACATTATTCCACTGGCCAGCAGGTAGCTTGTCCCAGTGCTCACACACATACAAACCACTGTCTCTTTACCTTCTCAGTGACTTTTGCTCTTTCGCCCTGTAATCCTGCATTCACCTGTGTTAAAAATTTAAATCCTGACTATTTCACCTTACAATGAGTAAGCCTTTGAACCAATATCAGCACAATATACTTCATTGCTTAAAGAGAACCTGTCCTGTGGAAGAGCCACCAGGTTCTCCTGTCAAATACCTCAGCAAGTTCTCTACTCCTTGCTACCTCAATCTAAGAAACAACTGACCCCGGAGAGAAAGATAAACAGACATCTGTAGTGTCTGAACAGTTCGGCTAAAATAAACCTCTGAAGAAATAACAAAATCAGTTCTTGGTGAGAACTGAAACAATTTATTTTTAAAGAAAAGCAGATACTAGTGTAAACAAAGAAGTAACCACAGGAAAGACAATTACCTTGATGAATTAATACTACCAAATTTAAATTAGAGAGAGAGGTCTAAGAACCCAGAGCTAGGGTCACAGAGAAAGTCAAAAGAGGTCACCATCAGGGAGTGGCTCCAAATCACAAACACCAATGAATCAGCTACACAGAAAACACAGTGAGCTCTCTATGGTCGCACCTTCGGTACAACCTGGTCCAAAAGGCAGCAGTGCAAGTGACAATCCAGGCATTCTTACAAATCAGGGAAAAATTCACAATATCTTCAGGACGGATGTAGGAGGCCAGCAAGAGCCAAATATCCATGGGATACTCTTCTCCTCCAGCCCCATCCAGGTCTTCTGAAACAGAAAAAAGAACAATAATCTTTTATCTTCTACTAGAAATGTATCTAATGATAATCATTTTGGTTCTCCCAGGGCCTGCACAGTTAAAGGTTTTAGACAGGTTCAATGAAGGCCCTCAAGCTTATCGCTCCCTGCTAATTCTAGCTGCTGAGAACTTTTGCCTTCTGTTGCCCAAGTGAATAAGTCCTGTCCTTAAAGGCTTTTTTTTTTTTTTTTTTTTTGCGGCACCGGGGATCAAACTCACAACCACGCAACTGCCAGACAGGTGCTTAAGCCACTGAGCCAAACTCCCGGCCCTAGTTTTTTGAGGCAGAGTCGCACTGTGTAGCTCAGGCCGGTCTCAAACTCACAACGCTCCTCCTACCTCAGCCTCCCAAGTGCTGGGATTAAAGGCATGTGCCACCACACCCAGCTCCTTTAAAGGCCTTTTTCTAACAACTATTTACATAATACTCCAAAATTTTCAAAATGCCTTTGCATGTATCACTCAACTTTAATAACTCTTCAACAGAAATAAGGAGAATACATTGTACCCATCTTAGCAATAAGAAACAAAGCCTTGCCACTCAGGCAAAGTTAACAGAATACATGTTTCTGACTCTAAATTCTAGCTCTGCATTATAAACCCTGCCTTTGATTTTTCTTGCAGTCCCATCCACCAAACAGTCTCTTCCATCAGTGTAAAGAATAAAACAGATTTTAGGATGATACAAGGAAATTTCAAGTGCAAACTATATTAAAAAGAAAAAAAGAAAAACAGATAACCTGGGCATAAAGACACACCCTGCAATCCCCAGCACTTAGGAGGCTGAGGTAGGAAGCTACACAGTGAGTTCAAGGCCAGCATGTCTCAAAAACAAACACCCCAAAATTAAAGATAAAAATAAATAAAAACCAGATAAGTTACAGTGTATACTCATTATTTAACAACTGCCTATAAAATGTCTTTTCTTCTAGTTTCTCCTAGTTTCCTTGCCAGTTTGGCCTATAATCCTGACAAAAGACAGTCAATTACTCCTCAGCAAAGTATCCCTACCTCTTCCTTCAGAGTTCATCAGTGTGCCTTACCTTGACCCTGAGGTCTACTGTATATCTCAGGAGTGGGTAACAGCACAGATTCCATACAGACATTTGTATCTAGACTCGCCCTAGCCCTGAGTCTCGGTTCACATCCAGTCTTATTGCTGTCTGAAAGCCTGGGCAAAAAGCCCCTACACATCACCTCCCCTGCATCTGTGGCTGCTTCTCGCAGCTCCATGAGTTAATCAGGTTCTCCTGTGAGTCTCTTCCTAATAAGACACCAGCACATCTAAGATAACATCTTCTCTCCTAGCTCCTACCCCTTCTTAGGATCTCTAAATACCACTCAAGGTTCAACACATTACCTTGCCCCTCCTATCATTTCTCTCTCTGAACGAGAATGCAAATGGCTCAGAATTTTCTCTACTGAGACCTATAAAGACTTTTATAAAGACCTACAAAGCAGAGTACTGTTTAAAATGTTTTGTCCTTAGGGACAAAGTTCAGTCATTATCAAAGAACTGTCAGTGTTTTACACATAACTAAGAAATTTCAGCCAGGCATGGAGGCACATGCCTCTAATACCAGCTGAAGTAGGAAGACTGCAAGTTGAAGCCCAGCATGGGCAACTTAGCACCTTAGCAAGACTTCTCTCAAAATAAAAAATTTTAAAAGGCTGGGATGTAGCTCAGTGTGAAGACTTTGGGTTCAGTCCCTAGTAACACACACACACACACACACACACACACACACACGCACGCATGCACATATGTGAAATTAATCATAAGTGTTTTAGTTGTCATAATACTTTTTAAATAGTGTTTATCTTTTGGAGGTACCTACTAAAGTATTTACAGAGATGGTTTCAAAATAATCTGAAATGTGTGTGACAGAATGGGGGGAGTAGTGGTTAAACATAAATGATCATGAGTTAGTAACTGTTGTAACAGCTACATGGAGTTCACTATACTCTCTTCTTTGTACATTCTTCAGTAAAGAGAAGTTAAAGGGTGGGTATAGTGGTGCACTTGTAACGCCAGCTAAGCTGAGGCAAGAGGCTTGAGAGTTTGAGGCTGGCCTGGGCCACTTAGTAAGAACC